>JAQFZW010000187.1:0-91568 GCA_034687055.1 Heteromurus nitidus | reverse complement strand
TGTACTACTTGTGTAGTACAGGGTCTGAAAAGTAGTACTGTACTGCCGAAAGTAGTACGGATCGCCACCTAACATATCACACGTTCCGCTCCCCCCCCCCCCCCAATTTATATGAATTTCGTGAAAAACAATAATCAATGGATTTTGGTGTGTACATCGTCATCCTCACCATCGTTCAATAAAATAAATATGTAATGACAGCCTTGTAAACCGCCTAAAACCAACTTTGAAGTGTATATCCTCCTGAAGTGAGAGAAAAAGTGTAAATTGTACCGATCTTTGTAAGCTTTCATACTTAACAAAAAAGTACCTGGCCCCAAAATCCAGGTACCTGTAGCAAAACTTGAATGTTTTCTTAAAATACGAAGAGGAGAAACTGTGTCTAAAAGGACATGAAATGAGGATAACACGACTTTTTAAAACGCTTTATGTCTCTTTTTTGTGCACAATCTGTCTAAAACATTTTAGGAACCTTTATGTTTTGAGCAAGGTTCATGAAAGAAAATGTAACTACGCATCGTGTACCATCGAAGTTTTATAAAAAGTGACATTTTATCAAACCTCAACATGCATTCATCGTATCATCGGTCACGTAACGTTTCGTTGTAATTCATATAAAAAATTGTTCCTTCTGTTGTTTTCCTCCTTTTTCCAGCAAAAAGAGTGATCATAATCAATCCCAACATGACAGGAATGAAGTACTACAAATGACGTTTATAATATTGTACCTACGTCAACTTGTGTTTCGTCTCGAAAGACGCCTTTGTTTAAAAAACCAAGGAAAATCCCGTGGGTCGGGTCTGTACCTTTGTACTTCGCCCCGAATGTCCCATTGAGAATTCAGTCATCGGGAAGCATTTATACGACGAGGGTGTCACGTTTATAGTTTTGTGCGAAACTAACCACGTCCATCCAAAAGATGCTTCGGGCTTTAACAATGGAATCAAATCATAGTTTCGTCCGATTAGTATTCGATACCAAATGCTCTAGCGAATTGCGTCATACATGTCAATTTAAAACTAACGAAAAGGGTTATATCATTTGAGAAAAAGAGGTTACATAATATATGCCTTGATAGAAATGTGTTGCATAATAATAATTTTTTACTACAAACAAATCTATCTCTGTTCTCCTTCTTCATTTTCTCCATCTCGTCTTCTTCGGAAGGTGTGAGCAAGCTGCGTAGAGAAGCTCAAACTTTTTGTGATTTTTCACATCAAAA
Organism: Heteromurus nitidus; assembly: GCA_034687055.1. NCBI lineage: Eukaryota > Metazoa > Arthropoda > Collembola > Entomobryomorpha > Entomobryidae > Heteromurus > Heteromurus nitidus. The sequence continues at coordinate 90,346 of JAQFZW010000187.1, read as the reverse complement.
ATACACGGTGTAGTTCGTTAATTGGTTGTAGATGCTAGGTCCCTTGCGACATTCTAGAAAGCATACTAATTTACTAGACGTAAATTTATAATCACTACTTTTTCTAAACGGGAAGCGTCTAAAATTATCAAAAAGCATCTAAAGAATCATTATCATTTTTCTACCTCCATTATGCTAAACACTTTGTGCCATTTTGCTAGTGAAAGTAGATGTATACTGGTTGTAGGGTTTGGATTGTGGATTATGAAGTTTGAGGGCAGACGATCGATAGCTTCGAGCTTTTCTGCTTCCTACTGCATTACCTTGATTAGGACCATTTTTTACTGCTATTTTACTCCATTCCTTGTTATGCAACAGTGCACATGAGATGCAACAACTTGCACTCTTTAATGCCGTATTTGTCAGCGAATTCACGTTTGTCTATGTTTGTGTAGCAGAACGTAAATTAAATTATGTAAGAGGGTAGATGCTTAAATACGATTACATAGGGGTTACATCAACATCAGAATTTGACTAATTCCGAATCAAAATTGTAGCTCATAATGAGCTGCATCGGTACAAACAGATATCATTCATCATCAACAACAACATCATCATCATATCGTTCCCTTGATTTCCTCCACGTAATTATAGAGTTGACCCGATAAAGCCAATCAATTTAATTACCACCACATATTGCCAAACACAAAAGTATGCACAGGAAATATTGTCTCAAGATCTTTCGCATAAATGCATTGCAAATATCCCACATCACACGTCGTCAAGCTCAACCACCTCAATACATGAACTGAAGATTTTAAGATATAATTTTCATAAGTTATATGATCTACTGACTTGGTTGTTACATAAAATGCAATCATTATCATGGTCAGGGCCATTCAAACAAGTTCAGGTAGGGAGCTATCGCAAAGTCGAAGGACTTCCTTCCTCGATCTGAACTTTAAAAACAAAATTGACGCAGACAGCCGTATTGGGTTAAGATGAAGATACATAAATTAAGTCCACATCCACACAATTTCTTGATTTTCTTATGCAGACGCCAGAAAACAGGTTGCATTTTTTGGCTTTTGCTTTTTTCTTCAATCAAAATTGCAGACAGTATTGACAATTTGGAGAATCTTCAACATATCTGTCGTCCGTTACATAAGTAAATGTAATAATAAAATGTCCAATTATCTGGTCGTGGGTGGGTGTACATGCATTTCCAGAAACAAAAGTGATTCAAAACGTAGAAAGGGATGCACATTTCCTTCGCACCAACTGATTGAACCAACGCAGTGACGATGATGAAGACGTGATCATTTACGGTATTGTTGGCATTGACAAGCCCTCTGAAATTTTCCCGATCGTGTGTTTACGTAGGCATGTGTGTATGTTCATAATGAGAACCACACGAAAAGAGATTACGCGGAGAGTGAACATAATAATCCCTCAACCCTCGCACTAATTCTCCACTTCATTACGTCAGAATGTGGCCCTTGTTTTGATTGGACAAGGCCGTAAACTTATTTATATTTTTGAAAATCAGTGCGTGTGTCTGAAAATCTCTTAATTATGTACGTCGGTGTAAACAAAATGAGTACGAGTACCTAAAATTCTCCACGAGTCGACATGGTCAACGACCAGTGACCATCATCCGGCTTTTTATACCCCCGCAAGTAGAAAACTGACTGCAATGACCAATGAAAAAATGTCTTTGTATGGAGAACCATGATCATGAAGATTATTGTAACATAAATAGGCACTTGAGTGCAAAATACCTTTCAGACTATCCTTTGGCCACCAACGATAGGGATTAAAGTACTACGCGTACTTTAATATGCATCACTTTATGATCCAATCATGTAAAATCGCCCTACCTCAATTCGTCGTAGTTTGCACTTGGACTTTCCACACATTCATCTAATTTGCAATTCACAAAGTTCATAAATTCATACGCAGTAAAACCTACCCAAAAGTTGATTTGCTTTTTTAAGCATTTGCGAAAAGTCAGGGCGAAATGAAGTACTTTTCCAAGGATTTTCTCTCCTCGAACTTCGGACGAGTCTTGTTCAAGGTAGATCAAATGAAGAAGCTTAAGTATAAAGTTAAGAGCATTCCTGTGAGCAAAATCCTTTGTTAATTGTTCTGACGAAAAGGGTTTTACAAGAATGCTCATGTCTTTCAAATAGTTGCTATTTCTCAAATTATGCGAGGATCAAGTTTGCGTAACAAAAAGGATCAAAAATGTCGCCAAAATCTTGAAAGATGCGAGGGGAGTGATACCAATAAACGACCGAGTTATCCTTCTCCCATTTGGGCATGTTCACCTGTTCACATGTTTTTTGTTGGAAATGACGCAGCAAAAGGTGAGAGAAGGAAAATAATATACAAAAATGTTTCAGGAGGATTCAATAATTTACGGAGTAAAACCTGAGTTAGCATAACACTAAGCATGAGCATATTTTCTTAAAGAAAAATGGATATTGCTCAGATTTTTGTGTGGAAAATTTGTTTAAAAAGTTGTTAAAAAAAGTAAAACAGAGGTGCACGTACAAGTGTGAAATAAGAAAGAGCTTTTTATGTGCTCGTAATTGTCACTCTGACACGGTATTATTGTTTTTCAAGGTGCAATTTCCCTGTTTGTAATAATTATGACGCTCGTCGAGAGAAGATTTGCGGTGTTCGTAAAAATTGTACTAAATGGGCAAGGCGTTCCAACAAACAAATTAAAAAACGTGCAAATTAAGGTAAACTCAACGAAGCGGCTTCAATGCTATTTTATGCAGATTGCCAGTCTGCTCATCGTGATAAGAAGATTTGAGATTTGAGAACTCAGAGATTCGTCATATTTACTCCGGAGGATTATACAATGATGAAAACGATCCATTTTAAAGCTGGGTTGAAGGGATGAGAACCGTTAAAGATACATGTCATCTAGGATCAAACAGTCATCCTGGAAGTCTACAAGGAAGTCAAATTTTGTAGCCAATGACCGATGATGATACGTAAAACGTCATCAACGGCATATTTAATTCCAACAAAATACTTTCTTAAAGATTTGTCAAGACATCTCCATATTTGCGTGTGAATTTTGGAAAGTACAGGTATAAAAATTCAAGTTCACACTTGAGAACATTGAGAATAAGATGTTGTTTCCACTGCCCTTGGTATTGCTGTAACAAAAATTTTAAAGGTCATTTCATTACTAACTTAATTTTTATCCATATTACATTCCAACTCTACTGACTTAAGTTCACACTTTCGACATTTCGTCTGATATGCATGTACTTTTATCTGGGATGATTTACGAAAAGTTGACAAGTGACACTGCTCAAGGGCAACCTCTACCAAGAAAAACTTAGACAGATTCTATCTTGTTACGAAACATTTGTGGAGAGAGCAGACGAATAAAATGCGACACTTCTTCTTGCCACCTACTACCTATTTAACCTAACCTCGAGGCGAATACATATATAAATAAATACCTATGCATTTACTCTTCGCCTTCAGGCTTCCATTTTGATGCTATTTTCGTTGAACTTTGCAATAAAAATCAGGCTCGTGTCATGAATCTGATTTGTCACGTACCAAAGGTGAGGTAGTCCGTCGTCACCACTTTACCAAGTTAAAACAATGCATAATATGCATCAAATGATTCAATCCATTGTTCTTCATTGTAAAAAACGAATATAATAAAGTCGCAGAATTGGACGAGTCACTCAAGATCAAAGATCAAATCAAAATGCAAGAGACTCTCCTTTGCCAAAAGTCATTTAAAATTGGAAATGAAAAAATGGAGATAGATAGGTTACTGGAAGGAAGTGAAGCATATCTTAATCTTATTGTAATTTTTGTTGACTAGGGTACACTGAAAAACCTCTCCTCTCTTCTCGAAAGGTACTTGCTACACTCAATTTGCATAAGAATAAGATTTGTCTTGTACGTTGTAAACAAAAACAATGTGTTTTGTATGCTCGTTTGACAAGATAACACTTTTTGCTCGCTCAAGATCCATATGCATGAGTAGGTCTTCCTGAGACGTTTTTATTTCTCAAGGAATCTTATCATTTCACTCACGAAGTGCAGAGATGCACAACAGGTGAGCGCAATGCAAAAGAGCATCGTTTTGCATCCGCGTATGGCGTGTCCGACTCTCTCATGTAGGCATGCGTGTTATTTAAACAACATCGGCGATACAATGGCAAAATAAATGGCAGTTATGTTACGTTCAAGTTGACTCTCTGAAAGTCAGTTTGACATTGAAAGTTGGAGAGTAGAACGGAGTAAAAATGTTCAATCAAAGTGTGTTTGCATTTCTGATGGGGCTTTCTGTCGTGATAAGAAATTGGGTAAATAACTTTTCATTTTTTGTTAATGGATTTTCTTGTAGGTGTGGACATTGACAGAAAATTATGATGTTTCTTGCACGCACATGTTCCAATAATCGTTCCAGGCTTTTGTCTTCGTCTTGTCCAGATTGTCCCATGTAACCTCTCCCAATATGTGTGTTTTTGTTGTAGAAGTATCGGTAAACGATGCCTCCTGAGTTATATGTTTTGAGGTGAAAACATATCTGCTACCGCCAACAACTACCGATAAGCAAGGTGCTTCCAGCGGAAATATGATGCATGTATCATACCTGAACGCATACAAATTGCCTTATTAGAATTGTATAGTTAACTGCCTCCAAGTGCTCGTATGAATCATAAATCCTTAAAATTACATACATTTTTGCTTGTTTTGTAGGAAGAAGAGGATTTGTTTGAAAGAAATTCAAGGTTTCCTTTTTACATGCGAAAGTTGGCAAGATATCCATTTAACGTAGAGATGTGAATTACACAGTGGGATCTGAGATTACGTGTCGATTCTTCTCAAATTAGAGCCACGACGCAAGAGAGGAAGTCCTCTCCACCTTTTTAATCTTATTTGCATACGACTTGTTTGTTTGTTTGAGGAGAGAGAAAAGTGGTTCAGGTGTTTTCGCATTTGGTACACGTTGAGAGAGACTAGCTAAACGGAATAAAAAGCCGTTAAACTGTAAATAAAAATGATGCAGCCGGCAACCAGATTGTGGCTAAAGCTATATATGCTGCGTCTTTAAAAAAAACCAGAGCTTACCCTTAAAGGTTTCAATTGATAATTAAAACGGTGACACAGCAAAAAAAAATGTTCACCATTCAACCAGGCTCCGCTTTGAATTCAGCTCATCCTCAGTGTCCCATTTCTCTCACCTTTGCAATAATCGGCCTTTTTTATTTTCGTCGAGAAAAATGGATTTATTCATTGAGGCAAGCGAGACACACACTTGAAGTTTATGTGGCACACGGCTCATTTATGACTATTTTTAGGCACAACTCAAGTGCAAGGCATTCTTGAAAAATAACATCAAAGAGCAGACGGAAATGTGTGTCAGTCAATCAAAAATTATAGGAAAAGGGCTCGATGACCGAGAGGCCGATATTATATGCTTCCTCTCAAAGTTATGCAAGCATTCATCAAGTATTGTAAAGAAAAAGTGAATAAAAATTGCATATCCTCACAAGAGTATTTTTAGAAAATTAGAGAACTTTGTTTGCCAATAACTGTCAATGTATGGAGAGAGTAAGAGAGACCTACCACAAAAAGAAGCTTTGTACGTAGCTATATCGGCTCAATACAAAAATAATTCCGTCTCAGCAACTTCTAATCTCATTATACTTTATGTTTCTGGCATAAGTTCTGTTGAGAGTTGCTGAAAAAATCTGAAGCTGTTTAATGCAAAGGAGGTCGCTCTTTGTTGAGGAAATGCATTCAGATATGAAAACTACAAAAATTGCAGGTTTTCACTTGATTAGGAGCAAAAAATGGAACTTGACAGAGATTTCTACACAATATTTTGTTTGTTCTATAACCTCATAAAAAAGCATACCTAAAAATGTGAAATGATTCAAGAATTTGATCTCAATAGACTCTCATTAAACCCGATTAAATGTTTATATGAAACTCAACAATGTAAGCGTTCTTTATTCGACTTTGCCGTTAAATGTTTTTTGTTTTTACCAGAAAAGGTCATATCGGAAAGATACGGATATATTAAGCCATTGCGGGCTGTTGATAAGCGGAGCGAAACAATAAACTCGTTTGGGTGAGTGATCCGTGTAAGGTACATCGATCCATTCTTCGTGCAACGACGAGCTCGACTCTCTCTTCTCACCTGCAAAAGTGCAACACGGAAACAGAAAGAGACATCGTCTAATAAAAAAATATTTTCGTAATGGAACGTGTTTGTTTTCACTTATCTTCCTTTGTTTACCTTTATTGACAAGGTACTTGATCGGTTCGTTCACCTTCTCGACTGCCCACTGAAACCCGCTCGAGAAGTGGAGTTTCGAACCGACGCACCCAAACCGGACTGGGACTCCTTTCACCACTTGCCGACTTCGAAACCCTTTCTGAGTCAAGCGAAGCACGGAGCGTGCCTCAAGCTTCCTCTTTGATGTATCCAAATTTGAGATGGAGGAGTATGCTTTCAAAGAATAATAAACAACGTTAATTACAAAATTTTAAGAAAAATGGTTTGTTGCTTCTTCTAAACAAAGCAAAAATACCTCCATCCATCTCCTTCCCGATAAAGTATGCATAATCCCTTACATCAGAGTCCAGAGAGCACCTGATCAATCCGGAGCCGGAGCGATGATCCTCATCGGTTTTGAGAAGGGTGCAGCCATTATCCGTTCCTTCGTAAATTGCCTCATTCGCAAACTCAAACAAGGGGCAATTGAGAGTCGTCCTATTTCTCGGAGTTTTGAAGGAAAGGCATGGAACTCGAAGTTCACACTCTGTTGGTGTCCTGCATGGATACGAGGTGAGAATTGGGCGCATATCTTTTCGATCAGAACAACATTGATAATGGCGATCCTTTGTGAGCTGGAGACGTACTTGCGGATCTTGTGGGGATGATTCAAGACTTGCTTCCTCTGCTTTCATTTAAAAAGCGATATTTTTGTCTGTAAAGTTTATTTTAGAAAGTTCTCCAGAAGACTGATTTATGTTACCTGAAGTATTTAAGAATTTCCACGTTTTAATAAGTCTCCCATCCCGCTTCGTCACGCACTCCACCATAGCCGTATTTCCTCGGAACCACTCCGTGTTGAGTTTGATGCGGGCCGCGTACGGGAAGTCGAGAGTGTCATTTTTCGTCTCGCGAACAGGTCTGGAGAATTTCACAAAGTTGATGAAACGAAGCTCGACAGGCTCAATGGCTCTGCATGCCAGTTTGAGGGTGTCAGCTTTGGTGTCCACATTTTGGGAGGAGATGCGAAGACTTCTTCCTTTCAATACATTGCCTGATGAAAAGCAAGTCAAGAAAAATAAATAATTTTCGTATATATTTCAAAATGTTATGTTAAGACATGCTGCAAGACTTGTACACTTACTCAAAGGCCTGAACACAGTAACTCGTCCAGAAAGCTCGGAAGTAGCCTCATCCTTGCAGACGAATGAGCCCCAGCTATTAGGATTCAAGATGAAGCCTAGTTTGGGGTCATGCCCACGAATTCGTTCCGGTTCCACTTCCTTTTCAACGATGGTCTGTCGTGTGTTTAAATTAAATGAAAATATAAAACAAATTCTAATACAAAAACAATTGTAGTGTGAAGAACATTCGTGAAGAAATAGAGTCTCACTTGGATGGGCTGAATGAGCGACAGAAGAATGACGGACGTAGCTTTGTCAGGATGCGTGATGGGACATGGAACTTGGATAGGCGAGCCTGGCTCTACCACCAGCTCTCGCGTGGAATGGGAAACAAATGTGTGTTCACCTGCGTGTCGACACAAAAACATGACATTCCAATTTACAACTTATAATTTAAAAAAAGTAATTCAACATTGGGAGCCAATACAAATATAATAATTTGATGTACACGACATGCCTGGGGCGTATACGTAAACAGACGTGCTCGCTATCAGCGAGCCAGCCTCGTCTCGAACTTGACAATCATACTTGCCAGTGATAGCTTCGTCCACAGTGCGAAACTCCAACTGCGCAAAGAATTTGTACGTGGATCTCTGCTCGAAATCGGTGATTTGTCGACGATTCTCGTTTCTGGCGTCGGTTAAGTTCTATGCAAAATGGATGTTTGAAATGTTCCTTTAAAAGTAGGCTGAAAATATTTTTTTTTAATTTTCTTACCCCAAAGCCGATATACTTCAATTGTACTGGATAATTGGAATGGCATTGTATTCTTAATATGTTCCCCAAGGCATCATCCACATCTTCGAGCCGCTCACTCTCAAAGTCGAGAATGAAGTCAGAGTTGACTCGACTCGTGTGAAGACGATTTTCCTCCCGTGTGCTCGCATTAACCAGGTAAATTGAGATTCTCGGCACTGTGCAGCCAAAAAAAACACACGAACACATGAGCACAAGTTTATGAATATCATTGACACAATTCCATCGCGTCTTTTTAATGCACGTTGATTGGATTTGGACGAATCTTTGGTGTTTTTTTACCTTCGAGTTCCAGAGGCTTGTGAGAAAATAGATCTGTCTCTGTCCACAACAAGTACACAACTACAGCTAAGATAAAGATTGAGATCACCAAGCAAAAAGCGCACGTTATCTTTTTGTACATTTTTTTAAAAAATTGTTTCTACTAATTTTTCTCTTTTTTCTACAAAAATACCCTCACTCCAACTCAATCACAAAATAGTAAAGTTTTCTCACACTCAGAGGAACATCATGTCCATAAGAGAATAACACGATTGATGATGATGATGATGATGCCCCTTTCACCATTGTGGAAAAAATTGTGATTCTCACCTGGAATCAATCAGCCAAGGTGGAGTGAACAAAGGTAAAAAACATATACTCTTACATTTAGCATGAAACGAAAAATCACCTCACTAAACTTCACACTTGTGAACGGTCGGAGGAAACTTGGGATACAGACAAGTTGACTCTCCTCACTTCATCTTTTCATAGTGCCAATGCCAATCTCCGGTGACGCCGTAGAAGAAGTGAGAGCGAGAGTGAGAGAAGCTGAAGCTGACGAGTGGCTAGACGGGAGAGGAGTGTCCACGTTTTACCAACACAACACATCGAAACGAGCCAAAGTGAATGAGGAACGGAGAAATAAAAAACTCTTTTTCTCGTCTTCACACATCTCCTTTCAATCTGACGACGCGTGCACATCCAATCCAATTCGTATACTCGCATCTGAACCATGTGCATGAACAAAATATCTGCTATATTTTACGTTTAGGTTCTTGCTCCAGATTTATTATTGCTTCCTATTATTATTGCTATTATTACAGAGGAAAAAAGTGCGAGCCAAACCTAAAAAAAAGTTTACGTTTCTGCATGTATGTATTTATGTGTGGTGTATGTATACTTTTTGTGTATCAACTTTTTTTTGTAGAATGTGATATGGCAAATAGCACGTTGCTCTTACTCCTCCGGTATGTTTACTCATGCAATCACCCAAAATGAAAGGATGAATGTGCCTTTGACGAATGCACCGTAAACACACCTCTTCTTTTCCATACGCCATTTCTTTGCACATTTCACCATTTGGATTATTTCTGGCATATTTATTTTCTCATGATGATGCATGCGATAAGAGAGGAGGGAGGAAGGAAGAAGAGGAGCTTTTTTCTGAAGAAAATAATATATGCAGAAGCACACACATAAAAGAGAACTTTATATATATTATATTTTATATATTTCTTATTAAATGGGTAGAGTGCATTTTAAAATGCTTTATCTTTTTCTCCCCTTTTGAAAGAGAGGAAGCTTATCTCATCCTGAATTGAAAACAGACTGTCAGCAAGAGGCAGATCACCTATAAACATACAAACAGCAGCCGCATAATCATCATTTTTTCACATTCCACAAAAATTTCGAAGGTGGAGAAGCTGAATGGCTTCAGTTCAGAGGAGCGTTTTTTCTCTCTCTCTCTGCAAAACACTCAATTTTTCATGGGGAGAGATGGATGAGAGCTCGTTTTGTTTTCATGTGAGAGACTGAGAGAGAGACCGTGTTATTCGTGTGTGGTTTCCTGTCGGTGGAGAAGGAGAGAAGAAGCTTTTTTTCCAAATAGGTATTTCTTTGGGGAGGATGATGGGAAGGGGGAAGGGAAGACGATATGCCAAGCTTGATTGTAACTCATCAAGGATATTAAAATGTTTACACAACATCAACCTCAGCCATATACAAATCTTTATGCTTTCAATATATATATTTTTATAGTGAAAACAGTTTCCAGGAAAGAGATTTTTTCTTTCGTTCATGCCGCCCCATTTTCCAGTGGATGTTTTCAATCCTAATTTCATGCTTGTTAGCATTTTACGCTGAGTTATGAAAACATTTATTACCACACTGGATTTTTTCTAGTTCATCGACATATCCTTATCCCAACACAACCATATTTCGCCGTAGAGTCAATTTTGTAAATTATTCCGCATGGAAAATAGAATGACATCATAATATACTCTTCAGTTTAAATACGCTCTGCAAATGTAATGTTAATGTAAACGCAAACGATTTTTGTTGTCTTGAGAGAGAGAGTGGCATTTGTGCCCTATTTTTTCATTCGTAGACAAGTCGCACCAGACCAATCCAATCCAGTTTTTCAAGTCATGATTTATTGCCGAGGTTAAGCATGTCTTAATTTAATATGTGCCACAAGGATAATCACTGTCGACGTAAGAGAGCACTTGAGAGTAGAGCGACTGGAAAAATTCGTGCTTGACGTTTGACACGCCAACGCTTCCCATGAATGTTTACAATGCATCATCTACTTTTTCCTCATATTCTGTCTCCACTATAATTGTGATTGAAGTCACAAGGAGAAGAAAATGATAAACAGCGATTTATCAAGGAAAGAGCATCTAAGTCATCATGTTTTTACAAAGTGGCCACAATTTGACAAAACGCAGAGTTGTGGTTCTCTTCTCTCTCATTTTAAAATATATGTGAAGCTGGTGGCGTCTCTCAGGTCTTGAGCATATGCCTTCAAAGCGAAAATGGGAAAACAACATGTCTCAAAACGATGTAATTTTCAGCTCGACACAAACTCAAGAACATATTTTAAAATTAAATTTTTCCATCTTCACGTCTTTTGTTGGTGGTTGTTTGGAACAGTGGCATTTGTTGACATATATCTCCGTCACAATGAAATCCACGAGAGAGAGAGAGGAAGAGGAACGAAAATTGGATGAGAACATGCTCAGCTTTTATGAATATGCAAGCTGAAGCTTTGAAAGGGAATGCTGGTGCTGATAATGATTTGCTCCACAGAGCATAAATCCGAGTCAATCAGCAACTCTGTCAAGAAAGCTCCTCTCTCTTCTCAAAAAGAAAAGTCGGAAGGAGCTAATGCATAAGCACATATTTTGTGTAGAGAATTGAGAGTTCCATGTTCCCCTTTGCAATGCAGTGTTTACTCATTTGTAAAACAACCTCTGACTTGTGTTCAACCAGAACCACACAACCTGAAAATGCGAAATGTGCGTCTTCCATTTCCATCCTCTTCGCTTTTGTGAGAGAGATAAGCATCAATTCAAAAGGCTTTCCAACCAATTGAGCAATTTACAGCGTTACATTTGGAATCATCTTCATGTGTGTGCATGTGTGCGGGCTCCACACACAATCCTTTTCACAATTTGTAATAAATCAGATTCACTATGTGCAACTCAGCAATTTACTTTTTTGCTATGTGAAACTCGACAAATATTATGAAAATCGTTAGCAGCAAATGAAGGAAGGAATTCAATGAGTGCTGACGACGTATTTTTATGCAAGAGCAAAAAAAGAAGGAGAATCAAGTCGGGCAACAGTGATTTTAAAAGTATGTGTGTCGATATATTGATTAAAAAATGTCCGTATCCGAATCAGATTTTGCTCAAGACATTTTTAATGATTTCGATCGGCGACCTCAACACTCCAGTCAGACGGGAACCAAGAGATTCCGACTTGCGACTCGGAAAATATATATTTTGCTCAACTCTGATTTCATTTCGAAATGAAATTAATATTTAAAGATTTATGTGGTTTGCATGCATACGTATATTATCCCTATCTCGGAAGCGTCGTTAGCAAGAACTTGTAGAAATATATGTGGCGTGAATTTCCATTTCACTTCACACCCAACAAATCTTGCACGAAACCGACAACTCATCTGTCATCACCTTCATTTTCAAGCTTTCGATTAGACTCACGCGTATTCGTATGAATGTGCGTGTTCCTAAAATGTGACATAAAGTAAGTTGAGAACAAGATTAGCTTCAAATCAATGGAATATTTTGAAGATAAAAAAATTCTACACCAAATACGATACACAAGTTAGATACGCATCCGATATTCATCGTTTTGATTTGTGAGCTCATCGCCCCTTTGACTTCTTCATTAATCAAGGGGAAATATCATGAGTTTATACTTATTTCGTGAGATATACTCCGAGCATCATTACGACCCCGGAACCCGAAAGGAGTCAGGCTCAGTTTACCTTAATAAATCATATCAATTCGAGTTCCTCCAACAAGATTCCCTCTCATTGCGTGTCACAAACCGATTTGTATTCGTACAATATGCAGACCATTAAAAAGAGGCTCATGAATGAATAGTGAAATCACTGAAAATCAACTGGATTGGATGCCAAAATGATTGGGAATATAAATGTTTATGCTTCTCCTCCTGTCTCATTTCGTTAAAAGCAAGATGCTTCTGAAAAAGAAAGAAAAATTCTATTAAAAAAGTTGTACTTTTCATTTAAAAACGAGGCAAGAACTAGGTCATTTATTACAGCACTCAAAGGACCACATTTACCGGAACAGAAGTATTGGTTTTCGGGTAAAAACCAGAGAACCAGACCAGAGCTCTCTCTTCTGGACTGGTTTTTTCTCGAGGATTTTCCTCCATGTCTTCCTTTTACTACTCAAATCTCGTTGCAATGTGTGTTTACGTTGTGATAAAAAACGTGTCTAATGAAACATCTAATGCGTGAAACATCTGACATATTTATCATGTATCTACTCATATTCCTCCACGTCTGCTCACTGTCATTATTATACTCGGATACTAGATTAGGATTTTTGTTGCGAATATTATACGTACTTTTGTAAAAATGGATTTTTTGGCAAGTGTGAAATGGAAGTTGTAAGTGAAACGGGAAATGACCAACTTGAAGTCTTGGAGAAAATACATGTGACACAATGTGGCTTTTCTCGTATTCCAATTTCTCAATTTTTTGTTGTCAGAATTTTTATGGGGAGATTTTGATGGGGTGGGAAGATACTTTTCTGTTGTTTCTCTCTTCAAGGATATGTATGTGTGTTGAGTGTTTGGAGGAAATCGTAAAACGATCCTGAAAATTGAGCTATTTTGCTGAGAGAGAAGAGATTTATCTTTTTACAGCTTATCCGGATTTTCTCGGATTTTATTGGCTTTCCAAAAGGCTTTTATCCTTGTCTCATTTATAAATGCGTGTTTCTCTTCGTTTTTTTGATTTGTTGGGAAACAGATTACGGAACCACTTGAAGTCATTATTCAGGGCTTATTGCCACATTTTTGTTGGTTACGAGGGGCCATTTCCTCACGAAAATGTGTCCATGTCTCCCCTTACCCAATAAAATATCAAGAATTTGTGCATATGCAATGCGTAAAACATCTTTAGTAAAACATACAGCACAGTCAAGGATGTATATAATTTTTGTTCAAGTGAAAGCTGTTCAGATACATGTGAAATGTGGGGAACAATTAGCACATGCTTAAATGTCAACTGTAATCTGGGAAGGTTTATGCCTGCTATTAAAAACACACTTGAGTCACGTCATATTTCACAAAGCTGATGATCAAATTTTTATGGACTAAATGGAACCCTAAAGTTGTTGGGTGTGACGGGACGACATGAATATTTAAGAATTTACTTTAGTTTTTGCAAGAATGTTATCGTTGTGTATTCATTTTGGGAAAACATTCTTGCAAAATGATACAATTAAGATGTTAGCCCATTCATTGTTAGTGTTGGACGCGAGCATAAATTTATTTTTTGTTTCAAAAGTCTTCTAGTCAGTGCAGATTGAATTTCATCAGCAGGACTATAATAATTAGAGGCTAACGCTAAGAACAAGCATATTAAAGTTCCTACCTGAAATTCCGATCATTTTTATATTTTCATGAAAAACTGTTTTGTTTGATCAATGCGTCATTTTGCTACAGGGATACTGTCAGAGAAGAAATGATATCTCTGGAACTTGTCTCCTCTCTTTTTAACACAAATATGTTCCACTTCTCCCACAACATACAACTCTGACAAAGCTAAGAAATTGGCAGGGGGAAAGTGATGTCCCTCCCACCAATTATTTATGCGCCTATATATATATTTTTTTTTGATATAGAGAATACAGGTCGAGAACGCGCCAGTGTGTTAGCTCGTTGAGCATGAAATATGAGGCGAAAGGGTTCACCGAAGAGAGAAAGGGGAGTTTTTGTCAACGAAGTTTGTCTTGTTAGCGGAGCTGTAAAACAAGAAGCTTTATTCCTCGTTCCAGATGAGCGAACAACGAACGCGTTGCTTATTATGATCCAGGGAAAGAGAGAGAGAGTGAGAGAGGAATAAAACATGTTTTCACTATTCCACTTTTATATTGGATGATAACAGGAAATGGTTTATGTGATTAGGATTCTCTGATATAGTTTCCAAAAATATATTATGTGTTACACGTGCGTTCATGTTGTATTAAACCTATAACCATTTGAGCATTTTCCGATTGGATAGTAGAGGAAAGTCGTTTATTTCACTAGTAAACATGATAATGATAATGTCACACGACGAACGGGTGCGATGCGACACACATTTTTTTCTTTCTCGGAGAAAAACTCTTTTCTCACAATCATTGTCGTTGTTGCTGAATACAAAGCGTTCGGAGAAGATAGCTCTGGTGCTGCTTCGATATAAGACACACACATTCTTGTGTTTTGGCGAGAAAAGGAAGGAAGGAATATAAAATGCGACAGAGTCAAAGGATGTCTTGTGATGGGAAATGAGATTGAAGTTTTCCTGTTTTTAGAAGGTAGGGAGTATATAGGGACCCTCCCACAGTTTTGACTCGTTCGTTGTGTTGTCACCACCGTCGTGAAAATAAATTATGGAAATTTCCATTGAGAATGAAATATGAATGTGTGTATTCTCACTACTGTGGACCTACTTTTTTGCATGCTTTGATTTAATATGAAAATGATTGTCGGATGTCATGCAAATTCACCTGGAGGAGAAAACTCTGTCTTCAAGGAGAATATGGCCTACTTTTGAGAAATGTTTTTCTCTTCTCTTTCTTATTTTCATTCTTTATTTCCGTGTGGCAGCTTTCTTTGACGTTTCCTCTAAGATTTAGGCGATAGCCTTTCAGTAAAATGCGTAATTAGCCAAAGTTTGGAGAAACTTTCATAAAAAATTAAAGATGGCGGCGGAGGAAAATATCAAAGTTGCAGTTCGACTACGTCCCTTTCTCCAAAATGTGTGAGGGCTTTCACTAAGAATCACTTTAAATAAAGAAAGCATGTTTGCGAAAACGAGATTACCTTTTATTGCAGAAAGGAGGAAGCGGAAGGAAAGAGGAAAAGGATAGTTCGCATGGACGAGTTGTCCTCCTCCGTCTCAATTACAAATCCGAACGACACTTTGGAAACTCACAAGTTCATCTTTGACAATGTGCTTTGGTCATTTGACGGATATGTGGAGCAAGCGGATGGATATTTCACGCAGGAAAATAAAGCCGCAGTTTCTGACGAAGTGTACTGTGACCAGGTAAAAATCGCTGGATTACCTATAAATTCATAAATCAAATGGCCTTGATGATTTATTTGTGCCAATATAGAAACAAGTTTATGATGAAGTTGGAAAGGATATGGTTCGCAATCTTTGGGACGGCTACAAATCTACCATTTTCACATTCGGCGAAAGCAGATCGGGCAAGTCATGGACACTGTTGGGGTTAGGGGCAAACAAAGGTTTGATCGAAAAATCAATACATTTCAAATATTAGAAATGCTTCTCCATCAAGATTCGTCTTCAAAGTTTTAAGATGAAATTGCAGGGATAGCAGTTCACGCATTGACAGATATATTCAGAGGAGTTCGCGACAAGGAGAGGACATTCCAGCAAAGTGGTTCCATTCTCGAGGTCAGATTGACCATGGCGGAAGTGTACAACGAAAGAGTGAAGGATTTGTTACCAGCGTCATTCTCAAATTCAACCAAGTTCAAATCTAGCGTTAAAATTCGGGACCATTCCAAAAAGGGCTTTTATAGTAATTTTTTGGCTTTTGTCAGATTAAAAGGCTGTGTCGTAAACTCTAATAAATACAGGATACACTGATGTTTTAACAGTCGATGGGTTGCGAAGTGTCATCCTAACAAATTTGGAGGATGGTCAACAACGGCTGGACGAAGGCTTTATGAATAGGGCCGTGTTTCTCACGAGTGTGAATGGGACCGCTGGAAATAGTATTACAACGATTTGCGTCACACTCGTTCAGAGAATTAGAAACCATCGGGGAGATGAAGTCACCCGAATTTCCAGTTTGGAGTTGATTGACTTACCTGCTTGGTTCGTTTAAATCTTCAAGAGTATAATATCGTGACCGATTAACATATAAATTCTAATGATTTAAATCGGATTTTAGCGATGTATCCAGTTTCTCTTCCAATTCAAACTCAAATGAAGATGATCAAGACTCCCTCTCTGAAACAACACCGAATGTGAAAAATGCCGGAATCAGAAGTCTTTCAAATTGCGTGGATATGCTTCTGGAAGCATCCCTTGGAAGGCTGGAGGATGACATGATTCCATTCCAAGATCACGCCCTAACAAAATTACTACGGACGTCTCTTTCAGGAAATGGGAGAACTTTTGTGATGCTCACTCTGAGTCCATCCGATATCTCATACGATAGCTCACTTTTTGCTTTACAGTTTGGTAAGTATTTAAAAATTAAAGAAGGTCCTTCATCCTTGCAGCAATTAATTACTCGATTTCATGCATATAATATTTGCTTTGTTTAGCGGATAAAATACGAATGTTGAGCACAAAGTCGGTAGTCAATGAAGAGGTGACAAGTAAACTAATTCGAGAGCTGAAAGCCGAGAACGACCGTTTAAGAAAATTGATTTCACTTGGCGATTTTGAATCGAACGACCTTTCCAATCGAAAACTCAATTCATCACACAATCAATCCACAGGAGTCACTCGATTGGAAATGGAGACGTTTCGAAGGGGAGTTGCTGAAAATATGAAAGCACAAATTAAAGAGAATGAGAGGGAGATGAGGAATCTCCAGCAGCCACTGGAAGAGAGATTAAAGCAGTTCAAAATGGATAAAAATGTACGTTTTAATTGCACAGGTGACCTAAGTTTAATCAAGGTAAGCTGATAAGCACGTAAAAATATATGCTTTTCTTCAGGATTCCTTGAAGAAAGTGGAAATCGACAAGAGGTCCAAATGCCACATTTTCAATTTGAACAAAGATGCTCAAATCTGTGGGAAGATTGTGCATATTCTTCCAATGGGAAGTGTTGACTTTGGCCAAGGACCAACTTCAAAGGGAAAAGAAGCGAACGCTCACTACATCACAATATGTGGTCCAGGGTATACACAAACTTTCATGTTATTTTGGAAGCTCTTGAGTACTTATCAACATATTGATTGGTATTCGTGGATAAAAGGATACGAGATCATCACGGCACCTTCTCCTTCAACTCGAAAGACGGAAAGTTCTCAGTAAAGCCATCCGGTCCAAACTGTAAAATACTCGTAAACGAAAGCCCAATTCAGTTCGAGACAGTTCTCTCGAACAATGACCGCCTAGTCTTGGGCAGTAATCAAATTTGGATATACCAGAATCCTAAGGATACTTGGCTTGAGAAATATGCCTTTGCTCATAAGCTCCATTACGACTTTGTTCAGGGGGAAATGGCGATGAAGTCGGAACATTATAAAAATTTAAATTATGACGGTCTGTAAAACAACGATATTCCGCATATCTCAAATGTCTTATAGTCTTGATGACAAAAGGACTATATTTTTTTAAAAACTTGGGCACCCTGACAGGTTACCTTTCAGAAAAAGGACATACCCAAGTTGCGGAGCTAATTGGAGCTCTCGAGGATGCCAAATCCATTTCCGAAGATTTAAGCCAAAATTTCACATGTCAACCCTTGCTTCTCCAGTCCATTGAGCATTTCATCCGCGAAAGCGTAGACGACGGTAGAAGCAACAGCGAAACAAATAACACGAGAAAATTGTCTAAATTGAGCTATTCCCTTCCTCCAACACAAAACCAATACTCAACTGAGCTGATGACACTAGTCAAAGTTGAGAATTGTGTGGACGGCACATTCCACTATTGGTCTACTCAAAAATTCTTTGAGAGATTGGAACAACTCAAGGACTCTTACATTCAGTTTCTTGAGGATCCTGAAGCTCCTCTCAAGGTAAAATGTTTTCTGAATTAAACAGAAAAATGTGAAGATTTATTTTTTGCAGTTTTATAAATAAATTTGCAATAAATTGGCTTTAAAGGAAGTAGAAGCTTTGCGCGAGAGTCCAGACGCTGATGTGCCAATTGGTTACAGCATTCTTTCCCTAAAGCCTTTAGCATACTTGACAAATATCGAGATGAAGGTCGTGCCCATTTTGGACTACGTCACGTTCCAAACCATTGGAACAATTCGGGTTGCTCTACAAATTTGTGGGAATGAATCAGACATGAAAATCAATGATGCTGAGGTATTTCTTGAAAGTCCGGAGGAGTTGATTGGCGAACGTGTTACGGCAGTAATGTCATTATCAATGTTGGAGAGGATTGGGATGCAATTTAAAGTATGTTTCGAAACATAGGAAAAAATGTACAAGGTTTTTCCATGAAATTTTATGTTTGTGAAAACAGTGCGTAATATGTTTTTTCTTTGAGGATGTTTACTGCAAGTACAAATTTCCCGACGGCGAGTCAGTAATCACGCCAAAACTTGACTCAGTTCCACCAAACATTATGGGAAAATCATCGAAGAATGAAAGGAGATTTTCTCTGGAATCAGTCAATGAAAACGTATGCTGATTAGAAATATTCTAAGAATAATTTCTCAATCTTATTCTCATGAAAGAATGGTTTTTTTTGTCTGAATCGTGTTCCAGATCTTGAACATACTTTTAAACGAACATCTCATACTAAGATTCTCGGGGAAACCAAGAGCTCACAAGTTGCTCAACTTGACAATTGGAAGCTTGCAGATAACTGCAGGTATTCGACGAAATGGAGCAACCTCAGCAGGGAATCCTGTTGAGATGGAAAGGACCTTGACCGAACTCAAGCTGAAGGAAATGTGTGAGCAGAGATACCAAAGAAGATTGGTGCGAAAAACAACATAAAATTGATTAAAACAATATACTCAACTACTTTTTTACTGGGCATGAGTGAAAAATGAATTTGGTTAAACTTGACATCAGAATGCGTTAAAAGCTGTGATCGACCAGTCAGCAGCGTTTGGAGAAGAGTCTGTCCCGATAAGTCTTATGAAAACTGTGTTTGAAGCAAGGAGCCAGAATGTTGTTGACCAATGTCTTGAACAGCATAAAGGTCAGCGTGGAACGTACAATGTTTCACAAATAATTTGTTCTTTAACTTGGTTTAAAAGAGATAATCTTAATCGCAGAATCTTTAGCTGAGGTTCCTGAGGAACAAGAACAGAAGCAGCTGCCACCGGAGCTAAAAGCTTTAAAAAGATGTAGTGAGATATGCTGCATTTGCTGACTTTGTACTCAAATTGATTGTAATCCGCTAATGACAAATCTATACGCAATTACATTTGACAAACAAATAAATATTATGAAAGCTATTAAAGTACATCAAATTTTGCATGAGCCCAATCTCCATCGGAGTTCCAAATCGGAGCAGAGCAATAAACGCGTTTGAACATATATTCTCCACGAGAGAAACTTTTTATCCTCATCTCACTCTGAATCCATGCCCCCTTAAATTTATCTGTATAAAAAAGTCAAATTCGTATCAAATGATTACATGTGATTAAAAATTAAACTTCAATTTTCCTTTATAAGTTGTAGCTGACTTACCTCGACCATAATGGAATTTATTTTGACCATTAGCGTGAATGGTTTGCCATACGAATCCAGCCGCGAGAAAAAACTTTGCCCCTCGACATCGAAATTTTCGCTTGCTCCCTTTTATCTTGGTTACATTTATTCTACTCTTCCCGAAAATCTCCTCAATTTCAAGTATTTTATGTGAGTCACCCACACTTAGTCTCAAATCCCCTCCTCCTAACGGGGAGGACACTTCTCCAGAGACGACACTCACATGACTTGCATTTCTGGTGTTGTATCTGCTCCCAAAGAATATTCTCTCCATACTCTTCCCATCGATGGAACACTGGAGAAGTCCGCTGTTCAAAGCTGTGATAGAACTACTTTTAGACAGCTCATCATCCACATCCTCCTCCTCTCGTCCATTTTTCTCTTTCCAAAGTTTATGGCTGACACAACCCGTCCTTTCTTGAATCTTCGAAATTCTTTCTGGATTACATTTTCGTCCAGGTTCCAACAAGCACGCGGCCTGTATTCTGCATTCGGAAATGGAATGGCAGTTGTTGACTGCGACAAGTTTTGCCCGCTTATTTGAAGGGCTTCCACAACATGAAAAATCTTCTCGTCCTTCATCGTAGAGGAGGTCCATTGCCTCTGTTCTCATTGCTGGAATGAAAATTAGCATTTAAAATTTAAAAAAATTGCAAACAATGTTTTCAATGTGTACCAAATTACATTGGGCTGCAAATAAAACTTTCCACAAGTGAAGGTCACTATTGCCCCTGACCGTCCTGCAGTAAATCTTTGACATATTCTTCAAACTTTTCTGTGTCACTTCGGTGTACGCAGAGAAAGGGAATATGGAGGAAGCGTTGTATTCAAACTGGACCATGGGAAGCTTCACAACTCTCAGAAACTTGAGAGTGACCTCTTCCTTCGCTTGACAAACGAACTTGAACAGTTGAGAGAGATCTTCATCTTTGGAAGATGTGGAGAGGTGAACTGTCTCACTGTCTGGAATCACATTTACAACCAAATCCTTCACTGGCTGAATTGTAATAGTGCCAGAACGTTCCTTTGTCTCGTCATTCCTGCAGAAGTAAGGACCCCAAGGTTCTGTTTGCTCGACAAACTTAGGTTTCAAGTGGAAGCCCGTTTTGGGGTCAAATGAGATGAGATGTTCTCCTTCATCGCCTTTAATCGCTTGATTTTTCTGATTTTTTACAAAACAAAAAAAGCTTTAAATGGTGCATGCCACATTTAGAACTAATTTCCACATAGGGATGCTTACGTGGTAAAGAGTGATATTTGCCGAAGAATTGGTTACAGGACATGGAATGAGGATTTTGTCTCCTCCTTGCACATCAACAATTGTATCAAAATCTATCAGGAATGTCACTTCCCCTGGCACATACAAGTGAACACTTGATGTCACTTCTGAAGTGAGATTGGACACGCCAAAACAAGTATATTTCCCAGTCGACTTCTCCGTCAAAGGCATCAAGTTCAGAATGGAGAGATACGTGAATGTCGACGAGTCATTGAAGTCTCCATGAATTCTCACGTTTTTCTCTGTTACTTCGGGTTCCTTCATTCAATTTTAAAATGTCCATGAAAAATCAAAACAATTTAATTTTCAGTTGCACCCAACACCACACCTTACCCCAAATCCAGAATAAGTCCACGCAACTGGGAAAGAAGCTGTGCATTCAAGCACAATATTGGTTTGGTGGATTGAAGCTTCATTGTTCCACTTGAGATCATAATCTTCTCTGTCAATCACCACGGACCCATCTTCAGAAACTGGGAGGAGTTCCAAGGAGCCATCCGGATTAAAGAACGACTTGACAGCTCCAATGGACCTTTTTACAGCGTCTTCCTCCGAGAAGGAAATGTACAACACTCGTATCACTGGTCCTAAATAACGAATATTAAAACCTCCTAAAGTGGATGATCTGTAGGCAATTTACTAATGTGCTAACTTTTTTAAATTCTTATTGCCGCATACCTTCGACATCCTTTGGTCCAGTGATGTACACTATCACGGAGGTGAAGCACGCCACGACTCCTGCAAATAATCCGACTTTATATCTGTACAACATGTTTAGACGAACTGGACTGCGAAATATGTCATGACATATTCTTCTTTCGATTTTTAGAACCCGACAACATAATTGCTCTGAAATACCTTGTACAACATAATAACATTTGGGATTTTTGGGTTACCTTCTTCGGAAGTTGTGTGCAACTCGGTGCCACGATACGATCACGAACGTTGGTCTCCCTCTCCCCCTCTCTCTCTCGATTAGAATAGACAAGTATATAAAAGGACAGCGTATAGATAATAGTTTAATAGTAGATCCATCCACAGTCCAGAAGATTTTTTATTACCAATTTCCACTGGAGTTCATAGAAGCTCCCAATCAGAACCATCAAAGTTTTGTGAGCCATATGAAGTCCCTTCAACAACTCAGCTCAATCGCTAATTGCCAAACATCAGGCAATCCAGGGCAGGCACATATCTCCAGTCCAGACTCGAGACACAAAAAAGTTTTCTTGCATGCGAATCTCCACTTTTACTAAGTCGAGCAAAGAAACTTTGTGATTTGTCCATTTGTCCATATTGACATGATTTATACATGCATCACTTATTTACCCATTCTATAGCCAAATTTGGAGGACAACTGAAGTCGTGTCGTGTCATAAAAGCTGAATCAATAAATGCCTTATTAGAAGTTTACATCATCACACGGCATTACGATGGTATACATCAACATTTTCGATCGAGTGAAAGCTTAAAGATTATTCGGCACAACTTTTCTGCATATCGAAAGTAGAATACCTATACTTATTGCCTCTATTGTCTTAAAATGTGCTTGCAAAAGATTTTCTGTTGGCTGTCAACCTAATTTCAGAAGGTGTTGGGCAAACCTAGAGCGATGACGATGGCGATCTGACCTAGAGAAAAGTTTTCTGTGTCAGATCAAAACTGCAATCTCTGCAAAATGGGCTTACCTGTGCTTCAACAAAATCCAAGAGAGAGAGATACCTTCACATGCATTTTTAAACTTATGTAATTTTGTATTCTACTCCACGTATTCTTGTACGCTGCCGAGCGACACAACGCATATTTTGCAAGTGCAACAATGCAATCTTGACTGAACATTTTTGAGCCTTCTTTTTCTCTCTTTTTACTGGGGCACATTTAAGCTACTTGTGTGCAGCAGCTCTTTTTATGCAAATTGGTATTCGAAAAATGAGGACTAGGTAAATGTTAAGATGGTGCAATCCTTTGGCCTTAGAAGGGACATGCTCGTTGTGGCTGTGGCAGACAAACCATCTCTCTGCACACAATTCATCATGATGATGGGAATGAGACAACCATCACTAAACTTCTTTTTATGAATTATATTTCTCTTTTTACAGTCCCAATTCATTAGAACATGTTGAACATGTGCGTTTATTATGCAGCTGCATTCTATATGCAAAAAACGCTTGATTGAATATTACCTTGGTCTTTCGTGCGTTTTCGATGAGAAATTGCATAATAAAATGAGTGTGTTAAGTCGAACCACCCAAAAAGTGACCGTGAGCATCAGTTAAAAAATCTTGTCTGTTGGTCTTTCAACATCTTATCACCCAATTTCTCATGATTTGTCCATGATTTTTATTCAACAAACCGAAGCAGATTTAAAAAAGATTCCAAGCGAATCCTATCTGTGAGTGTGTGTATTCGATATTCCCAAATCCAAGTTTGAGGAAAACATTGATTTTATAATAATGCGATTTAATCATTTTCAAAATGTCGAAATTGAATCCGTTTTTCGACATAAATTCATAGACAGATTACAGAATTTATTCCTCGATTTTGAAGAATTTGTAAAAAAAAAATCTTCGAAGATTGAGAGCAGATAGCTGCAGAACATAGGACCTAAGCCCACATTTAAATATATATTCAATTTGTGTTGAACTGAACCCACAAAAATAAATTTCTCCTTGTCAGACGCCTTGAAATGAACCAAGATGACAATACACAAGGATACTTTGAAAGAATTGTCATTCATACTTTGGTGTTGTAATATGTGAACGTAACTTCTCTCTCGTTATAAATGCTGAATGAATTCCGTCCAGCCAGATCCAGAGTTTGATTGGATTTTGTGAAAAGGGTTACTCAACCCAAAAGAATTTTTTTAAACTTAAATATTCTGCAGCTGGGCTTAAAAATATAAATCAAATTCTCGTTTTGTGCAACATTAGCGAATTGTAAAGATGAATGATTGTATGTTAAACGCTAAATACAATTCTTCTTCTCGTCTTCCTCTAATCTTTCATTGAATCTAAACTATTTTGAAATATTCTTATGCATTTTGCATTCAAAATGTATGATTCCCCGTTTAACGGAATAAAATGACAAAAAAAGGTGAGAATATTAGAATATTTTTCCTATCAAAATAGTTCTCCAAAGTCAGCATTTCTCAACATGGTGAAAGAGCAAAAGTTCAACTTATTTCTTCTCGA
Source organism: Heteromurus nitidus (assembly GCA_034687055.1). Lineage (NCBI taxonomy): Eukaryota > Metazoa > Arthropoda > Collembola > Entomobryomorpha > Entomobryidae > Heteromurus > Heteromurus nitidus. The sequence goes on along the minus strand of JAQFZW010000187.1, from coordinate 65,768 downwards.
ATATATTTTTTGTGCAACATAAGCACAGAAATGTTGATGACAACATTGACAGTTAATAAAATAAAATTGTAAGTTTTCCCACAAGAGTGAAACACCTGAACTTGTCACAGAACAGAAAATTCATCATTCATCATCATCCTCACATGATGTTTTTTCTCCACGCGATGAGCTGAGCTAGTGTGTTGATTGTTGCACACAAATAATTCAATAAAAAGAAGTTCTCCTTTTAAAAAGGCGATGACTTGATTAGGAGAAGAGTGATTGCATATTACGTGTGTGTGTTTGTGTGTGGGGATATAATGTCATGAAAAAGAGATGATTAGCAAGTTTAATAGTGCTCAAGAGCCACAAAACGAAAGATAAAAGTGGAGACGTACATACGCACACATTTGTTATTATTTAATTGTGAGTGTTTTCGCGTTGCATCATTAGTTCACAAAGGTTAGGCACAATCATCTATCTACGTAATCAGGTGAGTGGAGTAATGGGATATTTGCAACACAATCATCATCCACTCTCACACACACACAATGCAAGAGCGACGTCGACGACGACGCTGAAGCGCGATCGCTTCAGCAACAAAATATAAATGCAACCGTTCATGTTTCGTGGTGGTTTCGTTTGGTGATGGTTGATGTTGATGGTATGGCGTTGGCCAAAGTTTCATCCAAACGAAATCTTTTGCTCTGCTTTGCTTAACTCAAACCACCTCTCCAACTCCAACCCTTCTATCTTCAGCTTGAGCAGAGAAAGATTTGGATTGGATTCGAAACAAACACTGTTCGATATCAAATTGTGATGAGTCACGGTTATCAAGCTAATCTCTTTTCCCTTTCGCTCTATTGCAATCCCATACCAAAATAGTCGTCGTCGTGTGCAATATGACGAAAGGTTGAAAACAATTTTGATGAGATATTTTAAAAATAAATTGTAGGTGGGAGGTGGGTCCATTCTACACACATACCATCAATAAACATTTAGAATAAGAGCATATATTTAAGTATTGTGATGTGAGGGAGAATAACACATTATCAATTACGAAATGTTTTAGTGAATGTATTTCAAGAGCGAGATATAACCTTGCAGGTGCTCATCAAGCTTGAAGTTTATATTTTTTTGCAAATATGTATGTGGAGTGGATAATATGCAGACACACATTTTTCTACCAAAATAGCATTCAGACTCGCAGATTCTCCGCGACTCCAAACAACATAGGATAAGTATACAAGCACTATAAACATAATATAATTGAGAAGAGTCATAATGACTGCGAAAATATGACAGCAATAATTTTCCCTTGTGCATTGTGAGAAACAACACTTTATTTTATACGTTGTAGACACAATTTGCAATAAAAATGGTCATGTCGCAGTAACAAAAAAGAGTTGTGCTCATACTCACTCACGATGTGCCTGCGCAACAATGCCAAAGCCATGTATATATCTGAGCACAGTAAAAAAATATTATGCGTGTGTATGCAAAAATGCCCAAACCTAAACCAGCACAATCATTATTGTGCACATATTTCGATTTCGAGTTTTACGTTTTCCATTCCATAGCGAAGAGTATGGAGATACAAGAGAAGTTTTAAAAGTTGTAGCTTGCAAGTCCCTTTTTAATTTTCTGAACAATGATTTAACGCAAAGCATAAGCAGGTTAGTACACATGCTGTCTATGACTTTATGGATTGTGCACAAGTTTGAGAGTTGGACTTGGACAGAGAACCTACGTTTTGTTATGTACTACACGCATATTGTGTCATACTTGCTTGTGTGGTGCTCTCATGAGTTTAAGTGAGTTGCCAGTCTGCAATTTTCTATGTTTAGAATGCAATTTGAGTATAGGTACACATTCTGCAATCACCCAGCCCGCTGACTCTCTTGACACCTTCTGTTACTCCGTTTGAACAAAAGGATGTGGTTGCGTAAGCGAAATGAATCCCTGAAAAAAAAGCGAACGCCCATTGTTGTCAGCTTTGTACAACTGTACTCATGCTCATGTTTGTGCCTATGAATGGGTAGTAGCTCGCAACAGCTACGAATATACACTGTGCAGATATATTGAGGCAGAGTTGTAGATTTTTTATGTTGCACGCATTTTACAAAATACCTACTTTAACCCATTGTTCATATAGCACGACGGGGGTGGTGCGTTGCGTTGCAATTTTCCTTTCAATTTTTGTGCTGTGTTCGCAAGTAGGGGAAGGATATGTACGACAAAAATTTTATTGACGAAAAAGCTTTAAGTAGTGGTATGTAGGCACTAACGTTGTAAAACGACATATTTATTATTATTCCCTTAATATTGTCCCCAGGTCAGTTATGTTACAAAGACACCTTCCATTTCTCTGAGGTTCATTCATGAAACATTCATTCGGGCAGGGATCCATTTCTCTCTCGATCATTTGAAAATGAACGTTTTTCGAAGGCAACTCAATATGTATATGATCTCTTGGTTCACCCTTCAAAATATATCGCATATGCATATCGTAATATTATTACCTCTCACTTCAACTTTGCTGATAATATTGACGGTTGAATAGGAGCTCATCGTTGTCCACCACCAATTTTTTAACAAATCCTATTGTTTACTTAAGTATTCAATTTTACATCACAACTATTGCTGTGATTCGGAAATGTTGACCTTCACTTCAACGGTGTATCGACATGTTCTCTCTGTGATTTATACTTTGTGTATTAATCTAAGTCCAACTGACATGAGCGTTGCATTGCTGAAAAAAAAAGATTTCATATCGCAATTGAACAAAACGTTGTTGGCGCATATAAATACATGGGGCCCTTGACCAGACGAGCAGTCTGCAAACAGTACATATCTGTAACTTGTATCGTAACCCTTTTTTTCTCTCTCTCTCTCCTGAAGCATAAGGTGAGTACATTGGTGCTCTATTGCCTCACCTGGCGTATTGCATATTGGGTTGCTGCACCACACGACACCGTCAGCTTTTGGCTTACTCTAATGCAATCCTTTTTCTGTTGCGTGAGCATATGCTAGTACCATCAGATCATATCATCATCACAATAATATTCCCATAGTTCACATATAAAATCATTCAACTTGTATGGAAGAGTGCAATACGCTATTGTGTTCACACTTTTTTGCTTAGTTTGTTTGGATTTTTTTCTTCTGCATTCTCCCTGTGTGATATATGGCAAGATGCGTGTACGCGCATTTTGCTCCTGAAATACATATATTTTACGATTACATCCCAAGAGAGAGAGAGAGAGCCTCCCACTTTTACGCAATCCTAATTTTTTGTGGCTACAATCTTCTTACAACAGCTGAAGTTTGCAACGATTAAGGATGGTAGTTGACATTGAATATTACGCTAGAAAATGTAAAAAAACAAAATAAAGATTGCGATTAAATGTAACGTATGCAATGAACTCGTGTATATCCAAAATCCACATACACACATAATTTTTTCTGTTTTGCACAGTGTACCACCGTGGCCAAGATCAAGTCTTCTGACTAAAGTCAAGTTCGACCGAGAGGAGAGAAGAGATGCAAGGCAACATGCAAGCCAATTCACAAAACTTATGTCATCATTATATAACCTATATTAAACACATAAGCGATGTTATGTTTTATATAAAATAATGTCCATAAAATTATTGCGACGCTCACTTTGGGTTATTGCGCTTGGGAGAAGATGTATGGTTATGATGATGATGATGATGTTGCGGAGGAACAATAACATGGCTTAACCAGAACATGTTGCATAACGAAACATTTTTAATGGGGATCTTAACATTGAAATATGTTCGAGTTACAACTTATGGCATAATGTGATCTTGCCCCTCAGCACCAAAAATATATAAAAAAAACTTCATCTCTCTCTATCCCTCTGCTGACATATCCTCTCTCTTTTCGTAAGCTGTGGCAATTGAAGTTTGTCGAAATGAGAGAGAAAAATGGACGCATCATCCATTTTGCTATCTTGCTCAGACTTTATTCCAATTTCGTCACAGAGATGCTGGCCTGGCCTGGCCCACTTGACTGCACTCGTGCACTCCGTTCTAATTTAATGGAGCAACCCTGTGAATAAGCTTTCTCATTCTCTTTTTTGGCAAATTCGTAATTCGATGACCTTTTACTTTACCTCATCAAAGTTTTCAAGATGAATTGGAATGAAACTTCAAAGTTTGAGATGAGAGTTTGCAAAAATAAAAAATAAGTTTCACTTTGACATTCAAAGTCATTCATTATAACACTTGTAAATTAATTTTAACTGCGCGATTAGTCAGAACTATTGCTCAATCCTCAAGCTCGCTCGCTCACTTTTATACCCGTTCAAAAGTCAAAACGGATTCCACATTCCATTTCCACTCGTCCACTTCATGAATTTGATTCGATGACACACCTCATCCTCATCTCTCAAAAAAAATTGTGCAATAATGAACATTTAACTTTGTGTCCACGCTTTTTCCCTGGACAAATAAAAGCCACACATATCCACACACACGAGGACAACTCATGCTTCTCATATCCGTCTTTTAGACCGTGTCCCACAAGGGAAGGTGGGTTTGTCAATGTGAAAGATGATCGCATTCCCATCAACAAGATTAAAATAGTTAATGCGACTCTGATGTGATGTCCACATCCCTATTTTGTATATTATAAATATACCAAAAAAGAGTCAGACAAGAACTGCATTGCGTTAGCCAATGTTACAGCATTTAGCATATTATTTGATGGGATATGACATGTGTGTGTGCGCTCTCTCCATATATTTTACTCTCTCTCTCTCTCTCTCCCAGAGTTGCCCTTCTGAATCTCTCTCTCCTCTCTCTGGCCGAATAGGACCAACACCGCTCTCGCTACGCTCACCACACCAAAATTAAAAGCCCATGATGATGATGGTGATTACATGTGCCGCAATAATTTCTCTGTCACTCACTCGATTGCTTAATAAGCTTCGCTGTGGCATGGCAAAAGACCCTCTTCAAATACCTACCGACGTCAGCATCTCATCTCCATTCGACTTTTGCTCTTATTTATTTCCATTAAGCTTCACATATCATTTCAATATGGATATAGGCATGCATGAGAATATATGTTTCATGTTTACTTGTACACAAAACGGCAAATATTGTCCGTAAACAAAAAAAAACAATTTTTTGCAATATGCTCAATCCAAACCAAACTGGAAAACGAAACTCTTTCCAAGTAACCGCACACTTTCTGTTGCCCTTGAAATTCTTCCTTTTTACTTGCTACACGAAATTTTCCCCAACAAATAAAATACTCGAGAAACGGTTAATTTTGGATGGAGAAGTGTTTCCTTCCTCTTTTTTATATAAATATAAGCAAGCATGTACTACAGAGTATAGAGTGTAGAGACACACTCAAACCTGTCAATGACAAAACTATGTTTTTTGTTGACAGATGGATGGACACAAAGAGCACTTGAAACCTCATTGACGTAACTACATGTGTCACGGCCACAGGCCGTATATATACAAGCTTTCATTTGCTCAATGAAGCGTGTGTACTTATAAAAAAAGATATTAAAAACCGCTTGTGCAATATTTGCGATTTGCAATCACACTCGTATAATATAAATGCTTTTTAGCAGACTAGTTGAGATAAAGCAATTTTCATTAGCCAACAGCAGCCGAGACTCACCTGGCCTGGCTTGGCTGTCTCTTTATCCTCTGCAATTACAGAATCATGTTGATTTAAACAGCGATTTAAGACGAGGATTTGTTTCGAATCTCATGACAAGCACATGTCATAAAAAGTTGTTTGCTTGAAGCAGTAAACTTTTAAAAGATGCTATTTTTAAATTGAAGACATTTCAATTGGTTTGCCTTGATCGACCCTTGGATGTAATGTTGACGAAATATATTTTTCCTTTGATTAGGCGATCTCTCCATCAATCATCGGTTGTTTACACAATCCTCATAATATACGTGTTCATTGCGACTTTTCTCCTGATATCAATGAAATGAAACTGTGCCCAGGTGATCATCCTCTGTCCATGTTGCTCAAGACGTGGATATGTCATGGTTGTCTGTGTCAACTCTCTCTCTCTCTCGTCCAATCTTCCACAGTTCACAGTTGGAAGGTTGGGACACAGCAGCTCAACAAAAGGTCATCATCCAGATCCAGCAGTCCAGAGAGTATTATCTCTCGCTCAAAGTTGCCTAATACTAATTTCCCATTAGTCGTCAGAGAGTTTTAGTGCGAGCCATTGCTCTCATCCTCTCGTCTTCGTGTTTATTATCACTCGATTGCTTCATCACTTTTTCCTCTCCTCCACACTCATTTCACATTTTTATTCCCAGAGGATTATGCATAATGCAAATGTGTGCAAATTACCCATCAATTTCACTTTGTTTCTTCATATTCCTAAACAAGCTTGCATGTATAGTATGCTACTATCATTTTTCTCTCCAAGTTTTTTCAAAAAAATGTATAAAAAAACAAATTAAGTCGAGTTGAGTGTCTGTGGTGAAGTTTGCCTCAACACTCAATTTTCTTTTCTGCTCCCACATATAATCAGCAAAAAAACTATGCCATGTTTTAAATGTAAATTTCAGCCTTTTGTTTGTTTCTTTTATGATCTCATCTCTTTCAGTGTGGCTTTTCTTGGGAATAATGGAAACCATATCCATTTTCTGAAGAAATCCATCATGTTTTCTCGAAGTTGATTCATTATATTCACATAAATTGTGCAACATTATGCCAGCGAAGCTCTGTCGAATTTTTTCCCTTGGATTTGCACGAGATCTTGATCTTGTTGATATTGCAAACGAGGAGGTGCGTTGAGCAATAATGTTGAAAACGATGTAGCTTTGTTGCTGGAACCGACAAATTATTGATATTTATTGCATGAAATGTAAGCTATCTCTATATACTTTGTCCAGCATTTCATTTTATAGTTTAGCGTTTGTGAGAGGCGATTTTTGTCTACAAAATATAATTTTTCTTGTCTTCACTTCCCAAACTGATTGGAGGCAATGGACACTATCTCATCTTAATTGAGTTAAAAGTTTTCCCGTGTAATTTTGATAAAACCACTTTTTCCTCCTCCGTTTTCCATCGACAACTACAATACATTATGTTGAAGCTTTCCATACCTTGTTAACGTGCAATTAGGTGTGTTGCAACTGCAATATTTTTCCTCTCAAGTTCCTGGAGAATGATTTTCCCCACCAACATGAAATTCTTGTTTAGTGAGAAGAATTCCGCTGCAAAAAAGATATCCATGCAAATATCGGTTTCATGTGAACAACATTCTGACATTCGCTGCTCCGGTGCTCCATATGCTATATCAGAAATCACTACTTTTTTCAGCTAATTGTGTATATATCCTAATACCCTTTTAATTATGTGGGCTAGAGAAGAAATATCCTTTTTCCAAGTGATAAAGCCCCCCACATCCCACACGTGGTTTTCTTTCAATTTTCAGGGAATTTAGGATGAGGGATGGATTTTAATTTGTCCTGAAAACCTCAACTTTCCCATTATGAGAAACTAAATGACTAATGAGATTTTTACACCACAAAAAGTTTCAACTTGAGAGAATATGACAAGTTTTAAGACATTTTAAGTTCGTCATATATACTTGGTGATGAAGCGTACTACATATCGTTACAAATTTCAAGTTCTCATGTGCGTGAGATAATCACGTTGAATGAAACTGAGAATGAAAAAGTTAGCGCAATCTCCGACGATCATTATTATATTACAGAATGATTTCATTAACCAAGTGACTTACGAGTCGCATTGCATTAGTCAAGTGCAACATGATTTACATTTACATCGTACGCTAAAGCATTCTAGTCTGGCCTGACTTGGATGTAGTGGCAACATACTATATTCTCTCACGTCGTGAAGTAAGCCAAGTGAAGCGAAGAGCAAAGGCAAAGGTTTCTAGGTCTATGTCTAGTTTACCATCAGCCAACATCGTTTCAAGTAAGTAAAAGAGATGCATGAGTGCGTGCGTGTGCTGTGGAGTACTCAAATACTTACGATTATATCATCGCCAAGAGAGAGATTCGCAAGAGGAGAGGAGCAACTCGCAGAGAGTCTGATGCCATTGTCAGAGTGAATGTCGATGGAGCTGGATGTGTGTGCATAGTTGTGGGCGCTATGTGCATGAACATTAAATAAAGATCAACTCTGCACATGACACAGTTTTGAAAATAAGAAGTCTTTGACGTGCTGTGTGCTTGTGTGTGAAGCTGCTCCATAACCAAACACAAAATTGTTTCTTTGTTTTGCGTTGTAAACGTGAATGCTGTGATTCTGTGTGCGAAAGTGGATACGAAATCGAGGAATGCATAAATTGGAGGAATTGAGGTGTTGTGATCAAATAAAATGCTACCGAATTTACAGAAGAAGCCTAGACCTCGGAGGAGTTTTAGGCATGTGCCGGAAGGATTCCATTTTCTCTTGGAGGGGAGCCCACATCCACTCCTCATTCCGAGTGTAAGTGCTTATTTAAAAAAAATACTAAACCGGTCTCCACTCAAATTTTGCAATCCAATTTTTAAATGAAAATCTTGTATAATTTAATTTTCCAGATTGTGAACGAAGTCGCATCGTACCTGCCCGTTCCCGATCTCAAGAAGTTCCGGCGGGTGTGCACCCAGTGGAACGAAGAAGCTTGCAAGCAACTCCGTCTCAAAGCGAAAACCATCCTCCGCGGAGAGGACAATGTGATTGCATACACAAGGCTTAATTGTAGTGCTCAAAGTTTCCACACGAACTTCGAGCTCAGTGGTGATCTCGAGTTGGGCTCACCTCCAGTGCAAAAGTTCTTCGACATTTTCGGCCCCAAAATAAAGTATGTCTGTTTTAACCGTGTCAAATGGAAGGAAACCGAGCTGAGGGATTTGCTCTTCGACAAGTTGCCCAACTTGGTGGAGTTGGGGTTGGAAGCTAGAGCTTACTCTGATCGACGCTTGTTCCCTGGAGGAACCACGGACTCACTGGACGGTGGTGGTGGTGTGAATGTGTTCCCCGAGTCAGTTCTAGTTTTGCCCAAAATCCGCACTTTGCGCTTGAACATCTTCTCCCTCATGACAGAAGTGACAACTCCCTTTCTCCGGGATGTGTTGCGAGCGTCTCCAAACGTGGAAGTGATTTCCAGCCTGAAAACGTCCACAATCAACAACCCGCTACCAATGTCTTTCATTCAATATATTTGCCAAGCGATGAACTACGACACTGCGGACGACCTCGTGCACATGCCCTACATTGCGGATATCGCCATCGCCGAAGCTATCATTGAGACGAAGGGCCTGAAACTGGGGAAGTTGGCTTGTCTCGACTGCAACATGCGCCTTCGCAACCACGGTCTCAATCAGTTGGCCCTCAAGGGCTACCCCTTGAGGCAATTGGATCTCACAGTGATGTCTGATGTTACCAGCTGCACCCTCCACAGAATGCTCTCAAGTGTCAAGAATACGTTACAAGTGCTCAAGTTGAAATTTCAGCCGGGTTGTCCGGCAGCGGAGGAGTTTGCCACGCCAGAGTTGGGCAAGTTGAGGTCGCTGACTCTGAACGGATTCAAGTGCTCTCTCAAGTTTCTCGAGCAGTTGCCAAACTTGAAGCATCTCACCTTCATCAGAATCAATTTACAGAGGGCCTTGGCCATGGAGGCGGTCCAGTGTCGGAGACCAATGGAAATGGAGAGCTTTCAAGTGTTCGAAGAGTTTTCTCTTGAGGGATTGGCTGGTGACACGGTTCGCCTCCTGGCGATGCTCTTCCCGAGTGTGACCAAGTTGAAGCTGGAGAATTTGTGTGATGAGTCGTTGGTGGAAGTGTTTGCCGAGTTTCCCCAGCTGAAGGAGCTGGATGTTCTCAATGGATTTTATACAGATAGTGGGGTGACAGGGATTAAGAAAAGCGTTTTCGCCTCTAGTCAAAACTCGTTGGATATTGGAGACTTTCTCCAGTACAAGGAGAAGCCGGAGATATCTTGCTTGAAACGTAAGTTTACATGTTCATATAGCAAATTCTTTCGCCGGGTATTGGACACAGAAGCCTTTCGCCGGGTAGTCGCATGTGTTTTATGGCCTTGATGTTGGCTACAAGCCGGCATGACAAGAACAAGCCCTAGCACGTGGTACCTTGTTTCTATTGTCTTTCATGGACCCAGTGTAGCTTTCATGCTTTTTGGTTTGTAGATGCGTGAAAGAAACATGTCTACCATTTTTTGCTTCCGTTTCGGAAACCTAAATTGTTTAGCTGATTATATCCGAAAATGAAGCGTATCCACCGATGTATTGAATATGTATCTTTGTACTTCGGATACAAATATGCTTTACTTAATATTTAAATGGGCTTCGCACGTTTTTGTTAACACCGTCGAACTAGATTAGCTGATAGTCGATGAGAATGTTGGCAATGACAAACTTAAATACACCGATTCTGATTCTAAACAGACTTCCAAGAATTATGATGCTTGGATTTACTTTACTTTCTGAATTTTTAATCATCGTAATTGTGGAATGTCCATTACATGCCTCCTCATCTACATGAAATTCAAACTTTATTTTGCAGATTTACGGATTCTCTCGTTAGGATCGCCCAAGTTAACAGACCACTCCCTTCTCTATGGGGTAGTATTGTGCAGGAGCCTTCGTCAACTTCATCTAATATCCAACGGGGTATTAACTGCTACAAAATATAATCAATTATTTAAAGCTCTTTTACACTTTTTCACAAGAGGGAATAATTTTTTGACTCGTGAACGTTTTCTCCGCAGATAACGGACACCGGTCTCCTCAGAGTGAGCAGCGGACTTGATCTCTTCCACTTGAAGACGGAGTACTGCTCCCATCTGAGTACGGACGCAGTTCGTCGCGTCAAGCTCAGGATGAAGGGGCGTACCTCAAGTATTAACGAGTACAAGGGTCCCATGAAACAAAGTGAAATACCCAAGTTTATGAGGAGGAACGGGAACGTCTCCGTTCGCCTCAGCAAACTTGAGTTGCCTTCTTCAGCCACTCCGTCCTGCTCGCTGCCGCCGGCTCCTCCTCCCTCAGTTCATTCTCAATTACCAATGGTGCCACCGAACAGTGATGACAATAATGACCCGGAGTCGTCGTCATCCCACTCTTGACATTTAAGTTATAAAGTAGGAACGTGATACACATTTGTCCTCATTCTAGTTCTCGCTTATTTATTACAGCTTCAAAATTTCAATCCTTCATGTTTTTTTTTAAATTCATATGTCTTAATGCTTGTAAAGTTCTCCAAGAGAAAGGGAGAGAGAAAGGGAAATCTCACGTTTATAGTCGACTTTTTGTGATGAAAAAACCGGCAGATGTGCATTTTAAGAAAAATACATATTATCTATTTATAACTTAACAAAATGAAAAAAGGAACTTATCAAAGAAAAAAGAATAAAGATGATATATTTGCTCGAAGGTTGAGTTAAACGTTATCTTCCAGAGTGGTTATCTATATACGTTCCCCAACCAAGTACTGAACTGACTAGTCAGATTTAGTTCCTCCGTGCTCTGGTGTGCGCTGGTCCTTGCTGATCTCTTTGTCCAGGTATGCCATCCATTCTTTTTTGTTCGTTCCAAAGATTTTCAGGATCTTCTTCGCTCTCTCGGTGAACATCGGCCTCATCACACTAAGCATGACTTCGAATGCGTCTGGAGCTGGAAAATTGGGGGGAAATTGTCAAGTTTTGGGAATAGGCTGGTATAAATGATATTATCTATATTGCTTGGAAATACTGTTAATTAGTATGAAGGCTTCTGTGTAGCCTGTATAATACTTCTGTATCTTGTCAAGGAGTGAGACACCTGCTTGAATACCTGGAAGACAATTTTAATGCTATCTATAAATCTGGATAAATATGCACCATTGACCTTATGAAATGATAGGGGATAACTTACACGCAGGACATCCATGTTCAACTACATTGAATCCATCAAGATCCAGGATGACTTTACACTGTGTCACATTCTTTCCTTGATACTGATTTTGTTGAATGTTGAGAGCTGCCTCTTCCAATAACTTTGATTCGTATCTGAGTAGCCTCGGCATTTTCCCATTGATTGCTGCTTGCCGGAGGTTCCACAAGCCGAAGTATACAGTTACAACTTGATAAATTTCAAAAAAACATTAACTAGATGCCTTACGTAGTATCCTTTATAGCTCGAACTCTGTTAACGTCATTTATTAAAGTATTTTATGCCAAACCTGGCCTTCCTTGTTTGTCGTGGGTAATACTTTCGATGGGATAGTCTGCATGCATGTCCGACCAATTTTCGCTGGTGATAGTGTCAATTTTGTTCGCTTTTCTCCAGCGAAGATTCTGCAATGACGGAACTCAAAAATGAGTATATGATCGTAAGCTCTCAAATTCAAACAAAATATTTATAAAAAAACTCACATCAAGAAGCATTTGTTTCGAATTTTCCAAGTTGAAAGATTTCGCTGGAAATATGTAGTGTCAAATTAGCCTAAAGAAACATTCTCAGATCTATATCAAGAATATGAAAAGGATTTAAAAGGTATTTATGTACCTCTGAGCCAATGTATCAGGTAAATATCCTCCTTCATGTAATTCGTATACAGATATGGCTGCATCATTTTCCTAAACTAGAGCGAGGGAATTAAAACATGTTCCACAAAACAGGGAATAAATTTTAAGTAAAGGTTCTAATATACCTTGTCCAAAGTAGTTTTCTCCTTGTGCGAAATCCTCATATTGTCATCGACAGACGAAGACGAGGAGTATTTAACGAAGCATGTCGCGAAAATTAAAGCTAAAGTGCGAGCAAAAAACTTCATCTTAAATTTCAATTGCACTAAAAAGAAGCACTCTTCAGAGACAACTTAAAACCATCAACACTTATCCTTCAGAATTATTAGCAGCGAATTATGATATTACATAACAGAATTATGTGGATATCAGTGGTGAATGTTCGTTGCATATGTACAAACTGAAGAACATTAATGAAATGTCGAGAACCTATACGGCAGAGGGTAATGTCAGGTCAGAAAGTCGGGCTCGAATTTGGAGAAACGTTGAGCAGTGAGCACTACGACGGAGTCTGCAAGTGTGCCATTGCAAATACCCGTTTTGAAACTGGTTGTGCTGCTCAAACCTTGCATAAGTTGCGAACAACTGCATTGCATAACGTGCAGACAACTTGCTGACATACACGGTGCAAAACTGACGATGAGACTACATGAGGCATATCGTGAGACTTGAGACGAAAATCTCAAAGCAAGAAATATTGTAAAGTTAATAATTCGACCTTGCGCATATATTCTACGGGTCAGTGTTAAAACAATATGGAATTCTGTAACTTTTAATAACTTAAGCCAAAACCAGATATGTAGAATACATTGTTGGATTAGCTTAAACTTATGATTTCATCCTGTGAGCTTTCAGAGATTCCATATTTCCGATTCTCACGACAGTAAGATAAAAATCCACTGAAATAAATTAATATGCTACGAAACATGCGTGTTATCGCTAGCGCTCTTTCGATTTGATAAAGTTAACGTCTCTGACATGGGTGATGAGAGCATGTACACATAAATCTGTTGAAAGTATTTTTGACAAAGGATGAACAAAGGACGGCAAGTTAGTTATTTACGTAAGAAGAAGCCCACTTGTGAAGCTCATCGAATGAGGAAAAGTCTCACGATTTTAGTCGACTTTTGTGATGGAATACAGGAGGATGTGATGTGAGAAACATGCATATTTAATTTGTACAATACAATAACACCTTGCAACTGAATGAAATGCGCTCATCCAAGAAACAATAAAAAAGTTATATATTCTCAAGAACTAAGGCTAACATTTTAGACACCATTCCACGTTTTGTCTTGTCCAATTTTGTTCCTCCATACTCTGGTCTGCGCTCTTCCTTACTGATCTCTTTGTCCAGGTATGCCATCCATTCTTTCTTGTTTGTTCCAAAGATTTTCAGGACCTTCTTCGTTTTTTCTGAGAAAAGCGGTGTCACTACTCGCAGCACAGTTTTGAATGTGTTGGGAGCTATCGAATTCGAAACATGTAAAGTTTTAGGGATATAATCAAAAATCGAACGCGGAAACATACATATGCTTGAGCTAACTGTTGATGAGTATGAAGGCATCCGTGTATCCTGGATAATAGTTCTGATACGCGTTAACGAATGAGGTGTATGCTGGAAGGCCTGAAAGCAACGATACATGCGATTATGTTTTAACGTTTGAGTGATCCAACATAATTTAGGTTTGAATTTTGCATACATGCAGGACATCCATTTTGAACAACGGTGAATCCTTCAATATTCATGAGAATCTTCCACTCTGTCACATTTTTCCCCTTGTACTGATCCTGCTCGATATGATGAGCCGTCTCTTCCAGTAACTTCGCCATGTATCTAATCAACCTGGGCATTTTACCACTAATAGCAGCTCGTCGGACATTCCATGAGCCGAAAGGAACCGCTCCAACTAAAAGATTCCAGCATTGAATCATATTTTTATACTCTCATCTAATTTGCAGAAATTAGTTAAGTCCTTTGTCAAACCTGGTCTTCCTTGTTTGTCGTGAGTTGTAATTTCGTAGGGGTAGTCTTCCTGCATGTCCGACCAATCTTCGCTACTGATCGTATCCATATTATTCTCCTTTCTCCAGCGCAAGTTCTCACAATGACGATGAAAATATGACATTACTCACATGTTTAAAAGTATTCTCAAGCTAATTCGAATCACATAAAGAAATTGACACTTACTTCAAGTAGATACTCTTTCGCATTTTCCACGTTGAAATCCTTCGCTAGAAATATATGATGCGAAATAAATTTATTTCTGTTTTAATGATGCAAAGATGAGATATACCAAATGACGACAGGAAGATATAAGCCCTAAATACCTCTGAGCCAACGTATCAAGTAAATGTCCTGCTTCATGTAATCCGTGTACAAATGTGGAAGCATCACTTCCCTAAACTAAACTCAAGAAATTTGCAGAGAAATGAAATAAAAGCTGTATATAATTCACAAAACATGAAGCGACAAGGAAAATTATTTTATTTTAGTACATATTACTTGTACCTTATCTAATGCCTGCTTCTGATTGTAAGTCACCCTCAAATATTCCTGAACAGTTGTCGACGAGGAATACCCAACAAAACCTGCCACTGCCACAAGAAGCAACACTGTTTCAGTTTGTGACTTCATTCTCAATATTTTACCAGGAACAATTTTCTTAAATATTTATTAACTAATGATATGTTAGCTTAAATGTTCGTCGTTGAGTTCAGGAGGACCAGGCGCAAAATGAAAAGGCAAAATTATAAATTGATTACGAATCACATGCAGAAAGTTGAGGAAAGGACATGTATGTATGTATGTATGTAGAACTGTTAAGGAAAGTTAAGGCTAGATTATAGTTCTATAACCCTTAACCCCATAACCAATCACTTGAAGTTATATAGTTTTTGCGTGTTATATATATATATAGACATACTTGCTATAGATGCTTATGATTGCGACAATATTAAATTGCCGTTTCGAAAGTGGTTCATACATTCCTCGATTCCTCACATCTTGCATGCATATAAATAACCGAGTTAATGAAGTTGTGCCAAAAACGTGCTTTCTAACTTGCTTTATCTACAGTCCCTTGCTTTCTAATTTTATTTCATGCCTTTGTAAAATATTTCCCATACTCTTCTGATCATTGTTTGAAACTCAAAACTGGTGATGAGCCATTTGCTAATCTATAGTTGATTTTCATAAGATCTAGATGTGTGAATGCTGATTTGAGAATGATCTACTGGAAAGGTACATATATTTAAAACATGAACAAAGACAAATGAATGAGCCACCGAACGCGTATCCATCCTAATCCTAAGCATCTACAGAGATATAGGTACAATTGTATTATGTTCATGTGCATAATGAAATCGTTGATATATCGTATGCATAAGAATTAAGTATACTCCAAGCCCCATATTACAATTTTGGCGAAGTGTACATTTTGTACGATTTGTGTACATTATGATTCCCATATCGCGTGAATAGAGTAGAAAGATGATGTTTTTGGGAAGGAGGTGCTTTTGTTTACGGTGTGGATGTGGTGAGCCATCAATGCACATGGATGACGACGAAGGCATGACGAAGAACGGAGAAAGAGGGTTTTATGCACACATCCATTTCCAATGTTTACAACACACTCCTCCAGTCAGTCCTCCTCCAGCAGACGGCGATCAGTTGATCTCGGTCTTGAGGGAGCATTTTTGTTTTGATGGAGTTATTTGTTTACATTCTTAAATGGGGAATTATTTAATTGTTGAATAATTTGGTGTGTGGGATAAAGTGGGCTGAAGTTCTGCAGGTGCCTCTCATCACTTTGTTGCATCCACTTCCAACTTCCATCGTGTGAAAGGGAGCTACTGGAGGACTTCCAATAATTTCCAGAGTTTAGAGCTGATATTTTTTGTTAAGATGAGTTGTTGTGGGTGTGCAAGTCGCGTTCTCAAACTCCAGAGTGAGATCCGGTCCTGGAAGAATAAATTGGCGGATGAGAGAAGGGAAAAGAAGATGATACTGAGGTGGATTATGGCTGTTTTTGGTAAGAATTCTTTAGAATGTTGATGTGTGAAATTTGTAGGGTGTTGTTATCTAAGTTATGCCATATGCGGACAGTGATAGGTTTTGGTTTGATTTCTCCAGGATATGATGTAAAGGTGGACATAGACAAGGACACTCATGGAGTTCGCGTTCAGGCAACGGAGAATAAGGAAGCAGTTGCGAAAGCTTTGATAAAACTTGGGATTGGGTCTGGTGATGGCGATTTTGGGATGATGATCATGGAGCTGAAGTTGGAGAACGATGAGTTTTATGAGCCATTCGAGGATCCCTACGAGGCACCTGAGTTCCCCATTCTGGAAATTAATAGCATGAGCACACAGGCCCCCATTGTTAATACTGGAATACAATCCCTGGGTCCGATAACGCATCCTCCTCCAGGAAATCCGCAGAGTTTGAGTATTGCAACTCCGTTGGAAGTTCAGTCTGCTGGGGTGGTTTCAAGTGGAGGACACAATGACCAGGAGGTTCTTTATTTAGGTGGGTTTATGCCTAGTATAAATTGAAAAGGCTTAAATGTGTTACTAGTTCGAAATTGTGTTGTTTACTTTTTATTTTTAGCTGGAAGTTTAGAGGAAGGAGCTACTATCGAAGGACCTAATGGTCAGTCTTATATTATCATAAGGGCGAGTGAAAGCGAAGAAGTGCCTGTGCCAATGCAACTGGACTATTCTACAATCATCTCTGATGAAGTTGATACTAGCGGAAACATGTTTTTCCGGTTGGCGTCGTCAGCAGCCGAATCTGGAAATGGTAAAGAAGCTTACAAAATGATTTTGTATTATGATATGGCATGTGCTACATGTATTTGATTTGTCTACTTTCAGTGATAAATTACTTATCCACATCTCAAAAATTCCCCGGGGATTCAACTCAGCTAAGCTTACCCACAGTAGTTACTCCAATTATCCAAACAGTGGGCACGTCTAGTGCTGCCTATGAACCTGATATGAAATCTGATATAAAAGTGATCGCAAGTACCTCACTGTCTACTCAGAAATCTCCTCCAAAGAAAAAAGCGAAATGTGTACCAGAGCCATTGGGCAGCATGCCCTCAACGTCAGCAATCAGCAAAAAGAAAAAGTCAGAGCAGAAAAATAACTTTAACAGAGCTGCATCACTACCTTCCAAATCAGCAACCAGTGGTTCGAGCAACAAGTCCAAAACTTCTCAGCAAAGTCAGGTTCATACGGATAACTCGAAAGTGAAGCAAGTGGAACCAATTCCTGTGACTAGCAGAAAAGACGGATTTGAGTTTGGCTTAACACTAAGAGAAAAGGCGGAAATATATGTTATGCAAAAAGCCAAAGAAGCTGTTGGTAAGTGTTCCTCGCTTTTATTCTGAATTATGGCTTCTCTATCATGTTAGTTAACCTGCCTATTCTATTTCGTTTTCTACAGAGAAATTGGGCAACGGATTCCGATGTACTGTTTGCGAAGAAAATCGCTACACTTACACGAACCTTGATACAGCGATCGCTCACACAAAGACACACTTTGAATCTAAGCCTTACAAGTGTGAGTTCTGCGACGAGCTGTTCCCTATTCAAAGAGAATTACTCAGTCATCGCAAAACAGCTCACCCGAAGCCGAAAGGAACATTGACAAATATGTCTTCTCGACTTACACAAGGAAGACCTTCAAATATGCAACCCTCGTCTTCATCAGTGCTTTCAGAATCGTCAGGTGGAGATATCAGATCGTCTCAGACGAGGACAATAGTTGTACAAGCTCCGTACGACAAGGATCTTCTCAGTGGGCCAATAAGTATTTCGAGCGATGTGCTTGCAGCCCTTCTCCGAGCTGGCTCCTCCACAATAACAGTTTCCTCGTCGGATTTGACTGGCAAAATGCTTAAATCTGGAGTTCCAACCGGCTCCAAATTTCCCACGATAGTTATCGGGACAGAGAGTGGGAAGCCAGGAGTTGGAGCGAAACGCAGTAATTTAACCAACGTTCAGCTTAACAAAGCGAACGTTTTAAAATCATAACTTTGTTTCTTGTCCAGAATTACATAAAGTATATATACATATATATATATATATATATATAAACGAAAAGAATATAGACAGATCAACTTTTACTCCCCCTTTTATTCATTCGAATTTTCGAAATTTATTTTATAAAACCTTGCCGAATTTTCTCACAAGCCCAAACCTTGTCTTAAAGCGTTTACTAATGGGTATTTGCCTTGTCCACAAGAATTTCCCGAGAAGTCATCAGTGTCCAACGACCAAATCATGCCTCCTCCAAGTTTATTCTTCTTGATGTACTCCGCCTTTTGCTTGATGCTAGTCACGTCATCGAAGGAAACCCACTGATTTCCTTTGTACGCGTATGGTCCAACTCCTTCCACAAGTTGATAGTTCAACCCTGTGCAAATTTCAAAATAGGCAACAAAGCCTGAAGGACCTCCCATGGACGCTGGAGAGTGTGGGCCATTCCCATCTTCCTTGGCGAGACTAAAGTTTCTTCCAAAAGTGGGGATCCCGAGGACGAGTTTGCTTGCCGGCACCTTTTTCGATAGCCAGTATTCCACTGTGGTGTTTGTATTGGGTGCGTCGCCACCAAACGGTGAATGAATTGCTGTGAATTCGTAAGTCTCGTTGTTGTAGTCAAAATTCATGAGGTTGATCCAGTCAACATGGTGAGCAATTGCGTGCGCATCGTATGCTAAAAGAAAATTTCAGTTATCAGTGTTAGCACTTGAAACCTTTTCACCAAAATATTCGTGATCTTTAGCTACCTTTATTTGCAATGACATCCAACGGGGAAACGGCTACGCTCAGATTAAATTTGTAGAAATGGAATGCTGCCCGAAGCTCCTTCAACAAATTCACAAAGTTTGTCTTATCTGCGGGTCTGCCTTTCGAACAATCCCCATTCCAACAGGCTGGATACTCCCAGTCCACGTCTAGGCCTTGCAATTTGCTGTCTCGGAGGAAGCGAACTGTACTTTCAATGAATTCATGACGCAAGCTTCCATTGTTTACCATTTTCGAGAATTTCTCGCTTTCCAAGGGATCCGCTCTTCCGCCTACCGAAATCATCACGATGACACCTTTGCTTTTCAGAGCCTTTAGTTTTTCAAAATCCTCTCCCAGCGAATCCGTTTGGATTGTGAAGTTAGTTGGATCGAGGGTGATGGAGCTGTAGAGCACATGAGTGCAAAGCGCAGAGTCCACATCGGAAAGACTATAGCTCTCGCTTCTGTTTTGGGAGAGACTGTTGTAGTAGCAGATAACCTTGAAGGACTCTTTGTGAGCTGACTCTGAGGAATTGGAAGGCTTGGGCGTAGTGGACGTCTCCTTAGTTGAGGCTTCTGTTGTTGGGATAGCGGTGGAGGTGGAGTTAGAAGCCTCCGTGCTCACCACCGTTGCTTTTGCGGGTTCTGGAGTTGTGCCTGTGAACAAATTTTGTACGGCTTCTTTCGCCTTTTCTAAAACTGAAAGAATAACAAAAGTGAATTAATATAGTCCTTTTTAGTGTAAAAAAGGTAGTGATTGCACGATTAAATAGTTTCACAGATTTCTAGTACTTTCCGATTTCTGCATAGTCTTACCTTCCGCATTCGAAGCCAGCACAAATGCTAGGAAAACAAAGACAATTGCTCGGTTCATCTTTGTAGCTCAACGGACTGTGCTTCCTTGGAGCAGGTGTATGCCAAGTGGTTAGCTAACCTATTCCAGTTCCCCTTCATATACTATCTTTTGCGCTCATTAAAATCCAATTAGGCAAGAATTCATTCATACTGGAAAACTATAAACATAAGTTTGTTTGCGCATCACTGATCCTAAATTATTGTTTTGCATTGTCGTCATTAATCTCGAATGCGCATTGAGAAATGAGTCACAAATACATATTCCGCAATTATGTATATGTGATTTTAGAAAAATAAACTTAAACAACCTTTATTTCACATTCATTCTTCCACAGAATACACGATATTTAATACATGATAAGGAGTCAGATATAATCTCACAAACAAACACGTTATAATTTTTAGCTTTGGCTTAGACGATCGTCTTCAGAATCGGAGAGTTCTATAATGCCCTCCAGATCAAAGTCATCTTTGAGCTCGTTAAGCCCAGTGAGTCTTTCAAGGTAATCTGAAGGCTCGTTGAGAACGTCAAGGACAAAATTGAAACCTTTCGAGTCATATTCCTCAATAATCTGGAAAGTTCAAGTTAATGGCCGTGACTCACAACTTATACGTTGCAATATATTACATTAATTAGTGTAAATGCATTTTTAAATACCTTCGGAGAACAAGCTGTGCACTTGTCAAAAGCCTGAACGTTGGGCATGATACTCTGGCCACTGCTAACGTAGCCACGGATGCTGTGAGGAATGACGCCGAGAGGACTGGACACATCCGCTTCTGATACGGATGCTTTCGCAAGATGCCTAAATTCAATTGGAATGTTTCCATTACAAATTTCTTCATGAATATAATTGTGACGACCTTAATGATTATTAGAGTAATACTAACTTGTCGGGATGATGTAAGATTGCTGCCAACATTTCCACGGCTAAGGCAGCAGCAATCATTGAAACACCGGGTCGAGTTACGGTGCACTGCTGATCCAATGTGCGATCTCTGGTTGACTGCAAATTTAAAAATGAAATTAGAACATATAGAATTTAGACGAATCTCTTGCTTGAACAAGTCGAGCAATGACATACATCTCCTGGTGCTACCACATCAGAGCAAAAGTAGCATCCCAACGTTTGGGAAGGATCTGTTGATATTGCGGCATCTCTCGAGCCGTGTCTCATCACAAGATAACTGTCGAATCCGAGTGCTGCATTTATCACAATCTGAAAATTATCCAAATGAGATATACATTTCGACTATTTTAAATATATTCAAAGAATTTTGTGCACTATTTCATAAGTTCTAATGTATAAACCTTGTTATATTTCTGGCCAAGCACAGTTGGTAACCATCTGCTTTCCCTTGTGTCCAACAGCAAGAACATGACATCACAACCTTGAACTTCTTTCACTAGAACCTCATAATCCTTCTTCACTTCTTCTACGGTCGAGTCGGAAGTTGGATGGCCAGGCATTGGAATCATTATCTAAACAATTAAATAGAACAAGTTCTTCACGCTGTCAGATTAAATCTCAAAACGTCATTTACAAAAGTATGCATTTTTACAAACCTGATGATGCCTTGTAATCATTCCAGGAAATATAGCTTTCAAGTTTTCTGCAGCAGCCTGTGACTTATTTCTTCCACCGTCTATACAATCTTGGAATGAGTACAAGCTCTGACGGGCAGGATTTGAGTAAGACACTTTACCATTGTCCACAAAAGTAATGTTTCTAATACCCCAACCCTTGTAAAATTCACAAAAAATAAAAATAATGGTAGTTATTACAGGAGCCAAACTACTTCTATATTACGGTTGCAATTCCAAATCTTCGCCTTACCATGAGACACCTTGCGACATTGCATCCTAGAGTGCCAGCGCCTAAAATCAGACACTTTGTTGTGTGCATCATTTCTAAATTGAAATCTGGAAATAGTCTCCATTTCATAAGCTTCAAGTTCAGATCGACAGAAGATTCTGCAAGTCTAAATATTGACAAAATTTGTTTAAATTAAAACTTCAAACAAACAAGCAAACAAGATTGAAATTGAAAGATATGTACACACTTTTCTGGATTCATTGACATTTGAAGGTCAACCTGCTTCGCTCCGAATACCCCTTTGGCATTCTTCTCCCAGCCGACGTATTTTGGATGTTTGTCGTAATCACTTTCATACTGTACTTTCACTTGGAAGATAAAGCTCTTGTCCAAGAGGGAAGATCTTTTTGGTCGATAAGCAAACATGTTTATCACTGAATTGGTTGATAATTTCCTATTCACAGCCAAAGATATTCATACTTTTAATTTTAACTTTAAACTCAAGACTTGTACAAAATAAAGGTAGGGAACGTTTATTATGAGGGAGGGCTCACAATTTCCTCACGATAAAAGTGATATAATTACGGAGTATCCAGCCAGGATCGTCCTTCGACGAGGGGTCGAGAAATCCAAAGAACACATTTTCCATTCCAACGCTGATCGCATCATCAGCACCCTCCAATGTTCTAATGGAAACGCTGTCGCCTGAGCTGCTTTTACAAAGAATGAAGAACCCTAAATCGACAATGATTTTCTCCGAGCGTAGCCTTGCTTCAATTTGTTCCAAGTTCGAGAAGCGTTCGGAGGGAGATTGAATAGGGGATACTTTCTCAACGGATATGGATGAGACAGCAGGAAATCCAAACCAGTAGACAAACTTGTATTTTTTCAGATCCTGCAAATTTGTAAGAATATATACAAATTTATATTTTTACAAATTAAAATCGTTTCATTTTTCTTTTCTACAAAGTCTCAATCGAACTCACTGCAAAAGTTAAAATAAAGAAGGATCCCAAAATGGACGGGGTTTTAGCAATTTCCTTTAATCCTTCATCTGTCCACAGCTTCCCCAAGAAGGCACTCCCCATACTCCCCATTATCTCATTTTTGTCTATTTGCTTAAACTGCTCAGCTGTATTGGTGTTCACGAGAAGAGCAGGAACCTTCACCATTCCAGTGTATGGTCTCACATCACTGTTTAATTTAAAATACAAATTTAAATGCACTAATTCTATTTTTTATTAAAACTACAAACAAAATACTCATTTCATTCTACAATTTCTTACGGATCAAAGCTGGAATGGTCCACCAACATTACTGGAGTACAATTTGGAATCTCACTAGAACCAAATTGACCTGTAATTGGGATAGGCTCCTCATTCAGCCCAAGAACGTCCAACTTCAGTTTACAGAAGCGACCCCAAAAAGTGGAATCAATTTGGGATGAATTTGGACAAAACAGTAACTTCTCTTGCGCCATTGTTGCAAATGGCAAACCCCACCGTTATGAAAAAGAGTTTACTTTCACTTACACAACACTTTTTAACTCGCTTAATTTAATTTGACAGGTCGATAACAAACTCAACTGTCCAGACTCTTGCTCCAGCTGGGGGATTCCACACAGTGTTCCAGCTGATTCTTTCGGAGGTTTTACGCAGAACTCTTGACAGTCCGATGACAGCACACAAACAAATACAGAAAGTGTCTAAATGCATACATGCAGATACACAGAGTGTATATATTTGGCTATGCACAAAATGTATGTTAAAAGATGTACAGATATTATAGAGACGCATACGTACAAAAGCTCGGTAAAAAATTCCAGGATGACTCACCTACGATATGGAACTCTGTGAAAAATGCATTCACAGAATGCATGCTCAACGCAACGCAGAATGCACATTATATTTTTAAAAGCATGTTAACTTTCATTATATTCCAAATTCCAAAGAAAACCGAAAAACAATGCCAAAAATGCTTTGGGTTGGATTTCCTGGAATACACTCACCGAATGCGCATGGAACGCATTGAAACTGAAATTAGAGGAGGATGTAGCGTCCCAGAAATTCCATAATTTTCCAGAGTTGCGAATACTCTCGGACTTTTTATATAAATGAGAATAATGAAATACGTTATCAGTTCCACGCTGGTGTCGTAAGCTAAAAGCTCCAACTTTTTTGTTCCTGTAAACTCGAATAATTTTTGCACTTGTTATATTTCCTAATTTCACAATGTTGCCTATTGAAATCCACATTTACATTCACACAACTTGGCAGAAGGCAACCACCGGATTTGCCAAATTCCTCCGAAATTCTCGCGAATTTTTCGTCTCACTCATAGCCGACATCAGCCATGTCCATATTCTGCGAAGCTATTCTCACCTGTGACATGTGAAAAGAACAGAGTTTAACGATGAAGGGCACTCTGAGAATAACGTCCTTTCTAACGATAATCGTGGCACTGTTCATCCAATACGTATATCCGCTAGGGGTTTTAGATAAGAGGTGTGACCTAGACTTGTTTCCAAAGACGTATGTGATCATCCGCGAAGGCAAAAATGGACCTGTGACTGCGAGTTTGGAGAAGCAAGGTGTTATCGACTTGCGTGACAAGATTAGAGTGCTTGTTTGCATTAATGGACCGTAAGCACATATATTGTTCATAAAATTGTCAAGTAAAATTAGAATTTTCACTATACGTCCGAACATTTACAAAATCTTCACAATAATATGTTTTGCAGGGTTATCATATATTCTGACGTCATGGTCGACTCCGACGACCCTTCAAATGTGCCTGGAACCCTTTCCCACGTCGTCACCCATCGTCCCAAAGAAACAATCCGATTCTTCAATGGATCCTTTGAAATATTCAATCACAAATGCATGGTCGTCAATCGCGTTTCCAGTTCTGTTCTGCGAGGAATGGAGGCGAAAGAAATGAAACCGTCTATTGACTCAACGGTGCCAGTAAATGGAAAGAAGGTATCAAACTGAAGGATGTGTATTACATTCAGTTTAACCTTTTAGACATTAAAATCCTAAATCCCAACATGTTCCAATTTTTGTGCTTTTCAATTTTCAGGTTACAGGCATATATCTAATGACTGCACATGACGGCCCAATCGTTCCATCCCCACTCAGAGTGATGTTCAACCAAGTTGGCTTCGGATATGAAGTTGGATCCTCTGAAAATGTCATTTCTGATGCATCCTTTGCAATAATTGGCAAAGATCCACATTGTCTCACTCTCAAAGATTCTGGGGCAAAAGTGGTCTTTGTCAGCCCTGCCCAAGACGAGTTCGAAATATGCCGGTGGACCTTGGCCAAAAATGAAAAGCCAAATAAAGACTACAAACTCACCTTTCAAAGGCGACACTACGTTGATAACTACGAATGGGATTTTTGTCCACCTGGAATTGTAACGGCGGCGGATCCGTCCTTGCCCTCATCCTCTGGAAATGCGTCTGTTGTACCTCAAGTCCCAGCTAACGGAACAGGAGCAAGTAGTGGTTCTTCACCATTTGCGCTCCTCGATCCTGCAAAAGTTACTCCCCACGGGTCACGAAAAGGGGGAAAGCTGTCAGGAGGTGATGATCCCAATTATGTGCTTCAAGATCCAGATAACAAACCGTGCAGTTCAAACCCAGGGGATCCAGCTTGTACTGGGGTTGCCAATTTTCCGGGTTCAAATGAAGATGTTGACGGTGATCCTCCAACAATACAAATCATTAACCTAAACAACTGCCTCCCACTTCCCAAATTTGATTCCACTGATTCCGTCTGCAACTCCCTCAAAACGTCTGGCGACTCTGATTGTGAAGATCTGTCTGTAGCCCTGGAATTGGACGTGGATCCGTCTGCGTCAACAAAACCATTGACTCTTGAATCGCACCCGAAACTGGTCTGGAAACATGACGTACTCACCCTTATCGCCACTATTTTTTCCAAGATTTGCTTGCCCATTCGGCAACAATCCGTGTTTCAGGTTATGCGCATTTTCGACCATTACGTTGCATCTGCATTCACTGGTGATCCGGATAGTTCCGCGTATAGCAACTTGGTCGAGAAATCCCACACTTGGGATATACTCATTTCGAGCCTAACACGATGCAAAGACAGTAACATCACGAGTCCAATGGAGTGGACCTGGCTTGAAGCCCCCACGTCTGGAAAAGGTCCCACCGTTCCCAAACGGAGAAAGCGTGAATTGGAGATAGAAACAGCGTTAAACGATATCGTTTTGGAAGAAAGCGACGAGGAGCAGGTTGGAGGAAAGAAATTAGTTATTCCAAGAGCTGCGTCTGTCTTTCGACACGAAGATCAGGTAAAGTACCGAAGTGAGCCTGTGCCCGCTAGAATTCCCCGGTGGAAGCGTCAACCATCTCCTGCCGACATCCCCATTCCATTCATACAAGAATACTTTCCTCCCAAAAAAGAACCTCCCACCGAAGAGGAAAAACAAGGGAATTATGACGACTTCATGATCCATCCCGACCCGAAAGTTTTAAGAATCAAAGACTTCCCCAATAAACAAATCTTTTATTACGAAGAGGTAGCCGAGTTCGAGCTCGAGTTCAATTTGGTGATTGACACATGGTGGAAGATATTGGCGAGTGTAATGGGCTACTGCCAAATGCATGAGAAATCGAGAGAAAGTGGATTATATCCATTGCTATTTCACAATTTCAACGAATACTTTCTCAGCTTGGTTAAGGACAAGTGGATTACTTCCTCTCCGTCAGGGGAAGAGCTTTTATTAGGAGAGTTTCTCGACGAGGATAGAAGCAGATGGTTGGACACATGCCTGGAAACGAGCTACATCGTCTCAGACACAATACACTTCCGGCCAACACGACCCTTAGATTTGGATTCAGGAGGGGGGAGTGGTAAGGCCAATGCCATGTCATTCTTACAAAGTGGCTTTGTAGAAATGCCCGAGGATTATATTCCGGGAATTCAATATTTCACAAGAAGGAATACCCTTCAACAACTTACGAATAAAGGATGATTCATACGAGTGTATATCCATATTCATATGTATATGTATGTACCTAGGTTCTATCAAGGTAGTAGAAAAGTGTAGTTATTGTTTTCAAAATCCATCTCGTCCATTAAAGTTAATTAACATTTCATTATCCTTCATATAATACATTTCCTCCGACTTGCAACTTTACTAATTACTGCTTGCAATTCGCTTTCGATGCTCATTCTCGTAATTTTATCGGGATTTCATATTCAATCTCGATAGTATTCTCATGATTCTCATCTCATCTCTGCAAGCTCACAATGTGTTTGTATGAATGAACAAAGTGCATCTAGCTGGGCGTGTCATCAAATTCAAAGCATGTCTCAGTTCCCGCGCCATCATCAAACAGAAGCCTGCTACATTTCTTGTGCAGAGTGTGTGCTCCCGCAAGCCGCTCTCTCAGCTTGTTTCGGGAAGCACCTCATTCACATCGGGATTACGGGAACGTAAACGAGCACACAGAGTACACCAGAGCACCGCCTCTCCTAATGCTATGCGCTTTATATATAGGCTGTATACATACACTCGCTCCAAAATACTATGCTCCAATTCCAGCTCATCACCGTGCCTCACGAAAATACGCTGTGAATGAATGCAGCCAGTTTTTTGCAGGATGCCCACAACAAACTAGCGACGATCCGTTTTCGCTAGTAGCCTCGGCTACGTGCGACTTTTCGGCTGGGCTCCATTCATCTTTGGACGATGTCGTGTTGATGTTTATGTGAAGTACTTCTCGTAAATACGCACGTACGTGTCTACATGCAGATATTTTGTATAGTGTTTTTAGTATTTTTTAAAAAAATATTTAATTAGTTTCCCTTCCATAACTTAATTGTCATCTGGTACATACCTCTCAGATAGGTTAATTAAAGCATTCGCTTCAAGTAGACGGTTAAATCATAAATTTTTGTGTAGAAGGATATCGTTTGGTCAGGTGAAAAAGTGTTGCTGTCAAAATCCCGGTTACCGGCTCTCTTAAGATAATTGCTCTATATTTTTTACTAATTAAATTTCTTCATTGAACTGGTGAAGAGGTTCGGTTAAGTTAAGGAGGAAGTAAGCTCGTGTGAAAATTTGCTGTGAAAGGTGGCATTTAGTTTTAGCTGTTAGCTGGACAGGTGACAGGATAAAGTTGAAGATAGTTAAGTTAAGTTCGTGATCATAGCATACATGATACAGGTAACAGACAACAAGACAGGTGACAGGAGAACGTTTATAAACAGTAGCCGCTTAAGTATTCAGTTCGGAGTTGGAAGATTAATTTGAAGAAAGTTTAGATAATTGCGAAGCGAGGAGTTTCATCCTTGCCAAGTTTTTAGCAAATTTGCAATCAGGATATAAATTAAAAGCTTGTCATTTCATTCATTTTTGCGAATAGTCAATTCAGTTAGCTAACTTGCTTATCACGAGACTATCAACACTGAATCCTACCTGTATAGTGTCACGATTGTCTTTTCCTGGCAACTAATTAATCAAGATGGCTGCGTCAGACGTTGTATATTACACCGACGAGGAGATGATGATGATCGACGATGTAGACTGCATTAAGAAATCTCAAGAAGAGGAGAAAGGTGTTCCAGAGAAGGAGATTCATCCTCTTTTGAATCCTACGGTGAGTGTCATTTGAATTGATATTAAATTACTCGTATTTAAAAGTGTGAGTAAATTTGCTAACGTTGGTAAATTTGTGTTGACAGGTTGTTTCAAACGTACTGAGCTACTTATCCTATCAAGACTTGAAATCTAGCCGACTGGTGTGCCGTACTTGGGAGGAGGAGAGCTGTTTGTATCTGAAAGACAAGTTTCAAATCATGATCAACAGTGATGAGAAGCTGAGATTGTTCACTGAGGAGTTCTTTCACAATCGCACCTTTAGTCATGCCGTTCAAATTGGCCCATACATGTATTTAGGGAATCCGGCAGCAGAGTCGTTTTTTAATATTTTCGGTTATTATATCAAGAAGTTGGTATTACTGAAGACGCAGTGCTCTGCGTATCACTTGAGGGAGATCTTGTTCCGTCAGGCGCCTAACATTGAGGAATTAACTCTGCACGGGATGACCCCTGGGAAGTGTAGGTTTTACGAGAACCTTCACGTCTACGACAGGGACGAGTTACCTAACTTGAAAGTATTGAATGTCAATTTAATGTCGACGCAAGGGGAACACATGCTGCACCATTTCCTCTACGATTTGTTCTCCGTCACTCCGAACCTTCAGAAAATTAGCGTACCAAGTCCTCAGTACAAAGGATTTCTGAAGACATTGATTGCCGTGTTACTCGAGTCGACGGAACTTCCCTTCAAGTATTTGAAGCAGGTGGATGCTCTCTTCAGCTTCGGAGATGGACACCTGGAAATGCTAAAGAATAGGAAGCTGCCTTTAGAGTCTTTGAATTTGCAGCTGATGCCTAATGTGACGATTGATCTCTTAATTCCATTACTTGAAAGCCTGAGCGGAACGCTGAAGAAGTTGAGACTGTATTTCTACTTAACTAGATTCAAGGAATTACCAAGCCAGTTGAAGCTTGATACTCTACAGCATTTAACCCTTGATACCTACCAAGGATCACTGAGATTCACCTCGAACCTACCCCAACTCAAGCATTTGACTGTTACGATGAAATGCAATGAAGAGCTGGAAGAAGCCTTTCAATCCGATCCTGTCGACGGAGAGTTGTGGACGTGTGAAAGCCTCAAATCGTTTAGGGCTGTCTTCTCTGTTGTTGAAAGCTGTCCGCCGCAGTTGCTCTCGAAACTTGCCAAGTGTTACCCTAATCTGACGGCGATAGATTTGCAAGGCCTGACAGACTCCTCCCTCAGAGTTATCTTCATTAGCTTCCCTAAGTTGGAAGAGTTGAGTGCGCCCCAAGGATTCTATTCGGATTCTGGCATTACTGGCAATGCGTCGAATCGTTTCCCCTTCAACCTCTCCATTCCGTACGACTTTTTGAAGAATTTGAATTTGGAAAGCAGATTATTTCCTAGCATATTGAACACACCAAGTAAGCCGAAAGATTAATATTGCTTTACTCCGCCTAAAATTGTTAGCATCATCCACATTTCCTAATGTCTCAAATTTACACTTTTTGCAGATCTTAGAAAACTTAAGTTGTATTCTCCGGATGTAACGGATGCCTCCATATTCTTTGGCGTTGTCCAGTGCAAGGAACTCAAGGAGTTGAGCATTGAACGTTCGGACGTAAGGACCAAATTATAAAACATAAGTTTCATCCCTGAATATTGCAGTGTTTCATACATCAAATTCTTTCTTAACAGGTGACAGACTACGGTATTGACGCAGTAATTAGATTTGTGGACTTGTATCATCTCTCGATCACGCAGTGCACGAGAGTTAGTGGACCGCAGCTTGAGCTTGTGAAGGAGAAGATGAAATATCGGAATCTCAGTTTGGACTTTTCTAGCAGGAGAGCAGGCATGTACGACTAAATTTGCGGAGGAACATCCGGCTGACTAAATATGTTTTTGGACAAGGAAACAGAACAGTACAGTATATATTAATATAACACATTAAATTAAGTAAATTCTGTATACACCATAAAGTAATTGCGAACAAAATGAGTTTACAAATTGTCATATATGCCATGATGCTAAGCAAGTTTTTTGTCTCACAAAATCACTTGTGACTACTGAAAAAACATTAAGAAATACGTTTAATTGTGTACACACCTGCAACTAACAAATTAAGATGAATGTAAGAGATGCAGTCTCCGCCCAAAGTTCTGTCTCAGGTCGCAAACTAAAAATATCCTCTTGAGAAAACGTAGAATAAGTAGTATTCATCAGTTAAGTATAATTTGTATGTTTTTGCAAGTGTTTCTAGCGGTATTATGTAAACGTTTTGTGATTTTGTTTAAAAACACTACTCCTCCGATCGATTCGCTTATCCAAGTTGGGAACGACAAGGCAATAAAACATGGTTGTAGATAAGAAAAATACCTACCATTTTTGGTACGTAGGTATTATTGTGTAAAATCGACACGGACACAATCAGCCACACTTTTTGTAAAATTTAATACGACACTCGTCATCTTCACGTGTCACTTTTTTACTTGAGGTTGAGTGTTTTTGGCGAGTAGATGTGGAACGTTAAGCCAATGGTAACTATTATGACTGCAAGGTACCTATCTAGAATTTTATCGAGTCAAGAAACAAAGCAACACATTTATTATTAATTAGTTACAATAAGTATGTTACGTATGTAAGTACTCTTGTATGGTTCACTTCGATTATTTTTCAAATTGCATGGTGTATCGCATGTTAGCGGTAAATATTTGCATGCGTTCTTTGCACAAGAATTTTCACAGATGATAAAGGAGGATTATCATTATTTTACAAGAAAAAAGCAAATTTGTTTAATTTGGTTTGATGAAACTGTTTTGTCAAGATATGTTGTGTTCATTTTTTTCAACTAAACGAATCTAGGTGTTAGGAGGTTAATGGTTAACTAGTGACGATGATTAGATGTAGTTAACTGAGGATTTACAGAAGAGGGAAAGGCTACAAAAAGAATTGTAACAGATGAGACAGACGATAAAAGGCTGCAAACACTTTTTCCCAATTTATCAAATAAGTTCACATGTAATAATATATTTAAAGCATAAACATTGCATAATTAATTTAAGACTTTTTTATTTTTTACTCAAGTCCAAATGTAAACGTCGTAGTATTTGATTTGCAAATGTTTGTCGAAAAAAGTATAATATATAAACCTAAACTATATCGAATCACAGTTAATTATTTGATTTTTATGAAGAAAAAACCTGTGGAGCTTGGTTGTGACGAGCTCCATATTTCACAAAAAAATATTGAACAACTCAAACCAGATTCTAGTTCATCCCCCGTAAAAAAAATTTTCGTTCTAAGTCTCTATCAGCGTAATTCTAAAGTAAATTTACAAAAAAGCTTTGATAAATATGATCGAAAGATTGAATAAAAATAGAAAATTTTTCACTGCCGACTTATGACGTTTCAGTACACTTCATTACACTCATCAGGTTTTGGATCGGGGAGATATTTGCACACAATGCCGACCAAATCGTCTTGTGCCTGTTCCATATCCTCTTTGTTGTATTGTCCATTAAAAAGAATCCAAGGTACCCACTCGTGGGAAGGAATCAACTTGTTTGTTCTCTCGCCATATGCATAGTGCAACTGAATACCTTCAGGACCTTCTGAGCATGTCTGAATCGGAGAGTAATCCACCTCGACCTCGTCGGCACAAGTGGAACCGCTCCCGGGTGCGTTGTGCCTGCTCTCCATGCAGCAAATGAATCTTATCGAGTTCGTATACGACAAGTGTTTCAGGGCACATGCGTGAATGAAATTGGCTGCACATTCAGGTGGACCATGTTGGCATTCAAAGGTAATCTCTCCCGTTTTGGAGACGATTGTTTCCGCATTCCCATAAGGGACCAGATCGATTTTGAAGTATTTGCTCATGTCCTCTTCCCACAGGGGACATAGTTTACGGACAGTGAAGTCAACGCAATCTGGACACAGCGACTCATAGTATAGATTTATTGTCAGAGACTGATTTCCCTGTGAAGTTGATTTATACCAAAGTTATATGATATTTCGTTTCAGGAATTTTCATCCCAATGCTAAGATCAAAGATTTGCTAAATTACCTTTGTTGAGTCAGGTTGATTGGGGGACACCGCTGGAGCGAATGCATATGCTGCTGTTAGTTCCAGGACGCAACAAAGAGCAAGCAAAACCGCACACACTTTCACCACATCAAATGGAAAAGCCATAATCGTCCTTTCAAGGGTATATGGAGCACATACAAACTATATAAGTTATATTTTACAACTTCCTTTCTACAAACACCAAATTTCTCTCGCACGTTACCTTTGTTTGCGTGGTGTGAATTACAAGCGTGTGCAAATGCACTGGGCAAAACTTCTTCCTCTAATGACTCTTCGTAATGCGCTAACTTTAACTGTTGAACAAAATTGTGCGGATCATTCCGCACCTGTTTGTGATGACTCCTCTCTGGTAGTATGAGTTTGGATGAGTCACAGAGGGATGAGCTATCATATGTGATAAAAACATCAGCTAAACAACATCAGCTCAGCATAGAAAAGGGTTTCTGCATGCAGCAAATGCTCTTGGTGTTGAGCTCTTGGCACTCATCAGTGTCTCTCAGAAATATAGGGGAACAACAAACCAAACCAGACAATTTCAAGAGTATAGTCATAGTCATAGTGTCTCATGCATGAGGCTTGGATGGGAGCTTAAACTAGATGTTCACACAACTTTTGACTTTGTCTTTCTCGTAGATACGCTGTATGTAGTGTTGGGATACCCAGCGGTACATAACATCATAAATTGGCTATAGTATGGGGTTGGAGTAGTAAAGTAGAATAAATTTCTCACAATATTTCTTATGATTGAGGGGTCCATAGTTCATGCAATCCCACTAACTTAAAACCGGTTTAATCTCATCACATAATTCGCATCGAGATGTTGTATATCGCTCTTCTTTGGAGACTCTTATGAATTTGAACTATCTATGAAGTTGCCCATCCCAAGCATAGATCATCATACATGCCTTTATTGTGCCCTGTCCGCAGGAAGGGCTAATCAATAATGACGGAACTCTGGTTCAAATTTAATTGACAATGATAATATGAGTTGTGAATGAGGTAAAAGGGGCAATGACGCATTCGCTAAATTCGTTGACGCGTACTCTACTATCTAAAATCCATTTAGAATCAACATCTTATACCTATTATATTGCCAAAGGTAGTAAATTTTAATAGTTCCTATTTCTACTTTGCATATAAATAGTTTTTTATATGAATACTTTTGCATAATATATTTAAATAGTTAGTTGAAAAGTGTCAACTATTTGCGAAGTTTGAAGCTGCGGGAAGATCTTAGTGTCCTCCAGTCTCCTACGCAAGCGGTGACTCTGAAATGTCCTGACTTTGGAAGCTCTTTCTTGGAAAAAGCTTTCACAGTAAATCCTATAAATAAGCATATGACAGGAATGAATGCACTCTATATTGCGCAAATAAGAACATTTTTGGGGTGACATGATCTCCACTCCAGTGAACCTTTCGGTTTTGTGATTCTACCCACGCCACCGTCATCAGCGCTCCTTTCATTTCCTCTTTTCACTTTCTCTGTACTCTTCTCAAATTCGACTTCTCTTTGTGGTGGTGTACGGTACAATCAATCACCTCTGGCTGCATCATTAATATTCCTAAAGCCCTTTATTGTCTGCTTTTGCACGCTATTCTTTTGGTTTGTATTTGATGCATAATATATTATAGCGAATGTAATGGAAGAACCTGGATTTTCCATATAAAACTTTCTCTTTATTCAGTCTGTCACTTTTCACAAGTAATTTGCAAGTTTACCCAAGCACACATTCACATGAATTCAATCTTAGTCACTGCTTCATGGAGTGAAAAAACTTTGAAGATATATATTTTAATCCCATCAGTGGCAAGGCAATTCACACTGGTTTGCATCCTCTCCTCCTCCTCCTCCTCTTTCACTCGTTCATTTTTTGAGATCATTTACTGACTAGTACAAAAGATATTTTTGGCAATGACGAGTCTTCTCTTATTTCATACCGGGTGAATTTGCTATGCTGAAAAAGGGATCGAATTTCCGTATGAAACCTGAAATCCAACCGCACACTTGACAATTTATGGGTTTTCATTGGAAATGGGACTTTAGCCCATGACGGATTATATATATTCTTTGGTCTTACGTGAAAGCTCTGGAGCGTTGTTCCAGCTCCACTTGATGAATTCGGCATGGTGGAAAATTATAATGGGAAAGAGGATTTCAGGAACGCTGAAGAGGACTTCGAGGAAGACTCCATACCAGGACAAGTACATGCCCAGGATTTGGAGGACGAACAAAAACAAGCGGAGCAGCCAAATAGATCCCGACAACAAAAAGAGTTTCGTAAACAGACCAAATCTGCAAAGATTTGGGGAAAAAATCAAATCACATGTATAAATCCCATCATCCGCTCCCTACACACGTGTGTTCCACGAAATATGAAATACTGAAATCTTCATTTCAATGGAATTCTGTCTTACGACTGAAGATGGTCTTGTGCTTGCTCCCGAAGTATGTCTTTAGTCTCATTTCTCAGGGAAGTGATGGTATACGTGGTCTTGAGAAAAATCGCAAAGTTCCCCAAGACCATCAGATAAATGGGAAGAGAGTAAAATGGAATTGTTTCGAAGGAGTAGAGAAAGCAATATTCCGACTTGCATCTTCCATAATCGCCTCCATGATGTATGACACAGTAGCAGACTGTCAAAGACAGAGCTGGAAATCCAAGTGAGAATACCAGGCTCGTCAAGAATCTTCGCAAGCCAACTGGCTGTGGGATGGAATACCTAGAAGTTAAGCGAAAGCGACTGCACCAATTGAGATAAGAAAGTGGGACAATTGAAGTTCGAGTCAATTAGTGCAAATTGAGCTAATATAATTTACCCATTTTTTTCAAAGCGAAACGTCTTGCACAATCCGAAATTAATGGAAGTCATCCAGCACAGGGTTGACATGTACACGAACTTGATGAGGAAGTCGATGGGGCGACATTTCTCATGACCCCTTGTTGGACTGCAGATGACGAGGGCGGAGAGTATGTTGAGAATGAGCATTGACAGCAGGTAGCATGTGAGAATCCAGCCGTGAACGTTCTTCTGGATTACGCAACTATTGGCTAAAGCAGCTCCGAGAAGGAGTGGGCAGCTGAACAACCAAAGTGATGAGAGTAGGATGGACTTCACTTTGACATTTTTCTGTGTTGTTCAGATTAGATAGATTCAAAAAGTCCGTTTACAAACAAAAATCTGTGGTAGAAAATGATCAAAAGTAATATGAAGGAGCGTACATTATTGGCTTCCTCCGGGTGCTCATCTTCTTCGCAGATGTACAAAACAGACGTCATTTCACCCGAATCGGTTTCGAGGCAATCTGAAACCGAATATGTTGCATTGGATGATGAATTACGCTCTGGACTGCATATGGAATCGACTGCGACCAAGTCGATTGCGCCATCAACACAGTAATCTTCTGAAATTGGCTCCAGCATTTTCCATTGGCTGTTTCGGAGGTAGAGTCCAGCGACCACTTCATACGATATAGTTCCATCCGGAGAAAATTTGAAGCTGCAAAAGTCAAGAAAGCACTTAGCTTAACGAGAGGAAGGAGTCACTTCTTTCTTATACAAAAATCTGACATCTTTATGTTCTAGGGTTTCATTAGGATGTCATCATGATATGTTTAGTGTACCTTGTCTTAGACCTGGCAGCACAAGAGCTCGTAGAAAATCTCTTCAGATGAAATCCATGTCGACACGTTATGAATTGTTTCTGGCTCACTTGAAACGACATCAACTCTCCGTTGCTGTCTGAAGGTCGAAATTTTCTGGGTGAGTTGACACAATGTGGAAGCGAGTTAGATGAGTCGATGATCTGATCTTCCCCACAGCACTTTCGCCACGGTAGGACCGGAGGAGATGGGCATATTTTAGCAAAGCTACAGCAGTGGGAATGATTATCATAGAACTTAATTTTTATTTGGGATTTTTCGTAATTGCTTCGATTTCGCATATTGAGTTAAATTCTTACTCATTGTAAGTGCAAAACTGTCCGGGAGCATAATAGTTCCCGTTGACATATAAAAAGCCATCTTCCGTTATATCTCGTTTCAGACTTTCTCCCTCCAGCTCGACACAATCCGTGAAATTTGAGGAATTGTAATATGTCTCATCGCAGTGAAAATTTTCGGTAAGAGGGCGAATCCTGTCACTTGCACTTGGGAACTCAATTATTTCCTCCAAGCTAAAGTGTATTGCAGCCCCATGACACGGAGCCGAGATAAATGTAATTATCACGTAGTTAATGAAAATGGTAGAAATTGTATCACTTAAACTTGTCATTTTGAGCATTCAACCAGGAAGCACAAATAATTACAGACTCCCATTATCACAAAATGATTACAGGCTGCTGGAATACAATTTCATGGAGAACACGCTCAAGGAGCACACATGCTTTCTTCGCGTAAGCCATCGAGGAACTAAACTCATAGAATTCAGACTGGAAGGAGAACCACAGCAAAAAGAAAGAAGCTTCATATACCAAACCAGAGATCCATTAGCCTCTACTTCATCGCCCTACCCCGTGCCACATTTTGTCGCTCTTTTTGGAATAAACTTTTGTTCCATTCATAAGTTGCTTGCAAACAAGTAGCATCATGCTGCGATTTGGAACATGAATTCCAGTTCAGAGCAGGATGCAGCTCTGATAGTACTATCATAAACGACTTTTCTCTCTCGCTCTCTCACACACCGAAAATCCTGTGGAACACTTGTGGCGCAATATGTATTGTCACATCTTTTTCCTCAGGCTAGATGATCGTACACAATAATATCCAGTCCACAAGACCGTATCGTACGTAACCCCTTTCGTTATCTAATGCAATACCACATCTTCATTCTCCTCACGGACCTCTGGTCGGAGTTTGGAAGATTTTTGCTATAAACATTTCTTCAGTGTATGTTGAATATGGAAGAGAACATAATTCTTGTTTACAATCACTTCGGCCAAACCAGCAACCAGGTGCATGCTACATGGCAAAGGTTATGAAATTATGAGCAATACATAAATTTTTATGTGGACAGGTACTGCGAATTGTTAACGAGTAATCGCACAAGTCATGTCTCATGTGCAATTCCTCGAAACTATTTTCTTCAAGATATGCTTCGACTATCAAGAAACATGGCATTCGTTGTTTCTTATTTCGCAGGGAAGTTTATAGAGAATTGATTATACGAACTTGGTACTGGTACATATGTACCCAACAATAATATATACACTCCGTTTCATCTGCAGATTCACGAATTCATCTCTGGCCATACCGATGAAAACCAATCAATGACCAGCTTGTGTACAGATGGCTGAAACTATATTTGGTGTGTGCAAATTCTGAGATGGCGAGTTTGTCAATAACAATATCTGTAGTTTATGCATCGCATCACACATCATACCAAGTGGTCCAATCCAATAGCCAAAGGGTAGCGCTTGGCCGATCGTTTATTACATTCTTGTTGTATATAAAGACACTTTCCAATAACGAACAGTGTTAGAAATGAATGCGCGCTCTGCGATGTGAAACGTCGTGCGAATGTGCATCTTTTACAATTCACACACTCTATGTCGTAGTATTTTTTGCGTGACAGACGGCACCAACTATACCCAGAAATCCATCAGATTCTCTGCGAAACGGGTGTCAAGAAGTCGCTCAAGTGTCAACCAAATGTCATTCCACTTTTATAACATCTTCCCAACAGATTATATTGTGATAGTCTCAGTCGTAATGTAGACTCAAACAGTTGATTCTTTTGCTGGGTTCGTATCGTTCTTAGTGTCT
Source organism: Heteromurus nitidus (assembly GCA_034687055.1). Classification (NCBI taxonomy): domain Eukaryota; kingdom Metazoa; phylum Arthropoda; class Collembola; order Entomobryomorpha; family Entomobryidae; genus Heteromurus; species Heteromurus nitidus. The sequence continues at coordinate 27,306 of JAQFZW010000187.1, read as the reverse complement.
GGGATTGGCACAAAATGCGTCAAAAAACAAGTATTTAAAACAACATTGAGATAAGAAATGGAATCTGTTGTATGCTGCATCGTTCTTTCCACTTTTCTGAATGCACCTCTGGAATCCGGACACCCTCGTTGAAGATTTCAAGGTTATTACCACGAAATAACTATCAGTCCTTTTCTACAGTTTTTTATATCAAAAATGTCATTAACCACGTAGCGAATTTGTGAATTTCAAATAGAAAATTTCAAGCTCGCATTCATATATCTTTCGTTGAACATCGTTGCTCTTTATTGCAGTCAACGTTAATTTCTGGCATTAACATTAAATTACAAGCGTCATATAGTCATAATCATAATGATATGATAAAAGTACATTGACCACTGGACTGTCACTATTCTGTCACGTCACGCCTTATTAAGCTTCTAGTAACTTGTGCATTTTTTTCTAAATGCTATATCCTCCTACAAATACAATATTAATTAACGAGCCGAACAAATAATGTGCATCCACTCGTCCGAATGCTTGTCTCAAATCTTATACTTTTACAAATAAAAACGTTACGAAGAGAAAATTATATATATTATGTCGCTACACAAATTTCTAGAATAGAAATACGCCATTTGTATCGGCTTTCGTTTCGCGTTGAGCATTCAAAAGTTTGTCGAACCCATATTATAATATACGGTATGAATCCTAGAAAATCCCAATTTGCGTGTCAAAAAAGTGACACAAGACAACAATAGCATAACATAGATTCGATTTTTTAAATGAACGCAAAAATCTAAAAACGTAACAAAACTTGGCAATAATACAAAAATACTAGAATTGCACCTGACAAACCATTTAGAAAACCCGAAAATGGAAGATTTAAAAAATATATATCGTTCAGAAGATAATACAGCCTAAACCTAAGCAAATGGTTTTGACAGCGTTTCCTGAGCTAAAACATTACTAACTAATCAACAATAATTTCCTAAAAAATAAAATCTTTCAACAAAACCGAACATAAATATCCTACCTATTTACAATTTTAAATATATATTTAAGATAATTTACAAATATAAAAAATACTATTTAATCAAGATAAGATTAGGGAGTCTATCTTAAATTTTATCCAGTCATTGTGGCATTTTTCTGGTAATTGGCAGAGAACTCTCCGAGAATTTTGAGGAATTGAAAGCTCTGAGACAGGTACTTGTTAAAGTGATACTTGGTCCTTGACGCAGGACAATCCACGAACAAGTTCCAGTTGCAACGCAGCACCTGCAAACATTGATACAAATAAATAAATAATTTTAGTATTCTACATGCTTTTAATTCAAACCTAAAGACAATTTCTAAAAAAAAATATTTAAAAGTGTTCATACTGCACCTCTTGGTCAAACACGGTCTCCTTCGGACAACGGAACGACTTCATCATGTAGCCAGCTTCCGTCTTGGCACAAAGATGGAAAACCTATAGAAATCAGACAAGAAAAATATGTCAGTGATTAGTGTCACTAGTGTGCGCCACCTTGAAGGGAAGTTACATTTTTCTGCACTTTTTCATCCATTCATGAAAAGTCTTATAAAATGTCACGTTTGTGAGTGTAACACGTACACACACTCAACCATCAAAGAAGGGAAAGCATTTTTATCAGAGTTGCCTTCAACAATATACGTGCCTCATAATGTCACCGTTGGTAGGTCAAATTCTAATGAAGTCACTTCGTGACAATCCTATGATTTCACTTGCATCAAAGCATGACGATATGCATATATGAATATATTATACCTGTATACACTACTGGAGTAATTAACGACAGACTTATCACAAATAAAGATGAAGAGTGATGAGGGCATAACCACCCACATTTCATATATGACAAACTGAATTTGAGTTAATTGCTAAAATCAAAAGTAGAATCGATACAGCGACGTGTTTTACCGGTACACATGTTGTAGAACAGGTGCACAATCTGTATCACGAAGCCACGCGAACGATAAACTGGTAATAAATGTGCTCGTTTTTCTGCACATATATTTTTTGTGGTTATTCTCATTATCGTAGTAGGATGAAGACAGGGAGAGTTTGGTTGACACAGTTAGTAACGAGGCGTGGCAGGAGGGCTCATCTCATAATCTCCTCATCATCATAACCATCACACTCCATGTCACATTGTCACACACTTTATCATCTTCGGCATCACCTAAGCTCATCAACGCTTTCAAATCCCCTGTGCACTTCTCAGCTCACGAAAGTTGAACGTCAAAATAGCATCAAATAGCGAGAGCACACGCTTTTGGCAATTTTGAAATGTGCAAAAATTCTTTATGAAATTTTCAGTTTAGAATGCATCTACATTATTTCAACATTAACCTTCAACATATCTCGGGATGAAGCACACTGAATTTCGTACAGCTTTCCCTACTACGACATACTCATATTCGTACCGAGGCACAGATCCATAAATAAGACTAACATCAAAATATTTATTTTTACATTTTAACGACGAGACCCCTTCGGTGAGGAAAATGATGAAAAGATATACATTAATATATGTTATCGTTATGAATTGGACACGATCATCATCCCAGTGGTAGCGATTTCAAGGTGTGTATATATGCCGTGTGCCTAGTGTTGTTTTTTGTTTATGCCAACAAATAAATCTCACACAGAGATCATATCAAATCACCGTGGCCCCAGTCCCAGCTAATGACACCATTTCTTGTCAAAAAAACGGATTCTTCCTCATTATCACTATTCTTGGGGGAGAGACGTTTGAAGTCGACTCGAGTCTAATTATGAATCCTAATTAATTCATTATTCCTTTCCTAACCAATTCACAGTGTAAACGGTTTGTCGTGAGGAGACCTACGGGGAAGAAAGTTTGCATATTGTTACATCTTGATTGTAACAATGTAAAGTACACTTGTTCGACATGCACGCATACTCCAACGTGTATACTCAACCTCACACGTATCTCGTCGTGCTCATCTTTCAGGGGAGTCTCTCTCCATTCCAACAAGTTCAATTTTCAACAAACAAAAATTCGTGCTCAAATTACGAATTGCGAGAATAAAAATTGCAAATGTGGAAAAAATATTTTAGCATCATTGTTTGCAGTAATTCTGTCGAAGGTCAATCGGTTATATGTAAATAACACAAAAAAGCTGTCAACTTTTACGGATGACACTAAAAAGTGCATTGTTCCACAAAAATTTCTCACGCGTGAAAAAACCAATTGAGATACGCGGATATGGGTGCATCTCATCGTCATTTCGACTTGTTTTCTCAAGATGGGATCGTCGTTCACATTTTCGTCCCAGTCTTTGAAAGCAATTTGTAATTTGCATCAAGAGAGAATCAAGATGAGTGTACGGAACGTGATAAAATGCAGCTTTTATTGCAACTTCAACAATCAACCACCACCACCACCATTCCTTTTTGCTCTTGTTCAGTTTAAACTTACTCGAATTTACGATCCGATTTTATTCTGACAACGAAGAAATATGTTGAGATGCTCGCTGCAGTTTAAGTTCAGCTCGAGAGGGAAAAATGGAATGTAAAACTAACCAATTTGCCGAACCACACACAAAACACAAGTTTTGACGTGAGATAATGTGTCCATTTTCATTTAGCTACGAGTCATAAATCTCCCATCCTTTTGTAAAAATCCTCATTCTGCTTCATTACGCTGCAGGGAACGTGCTTTGAGCATACACGCACATGCCGTCATCGCAAAAATTCTCATCTTGCCATCTGTAACACTGAAATCCCATTTTGAGTACACGCTGACCACAACACATTTTTAAGTACAAAATCAGCCAGCTTCAAACATATAACTGCTCCGTCTTCTTCACCGTCTTCGGGAAAAGTCCACAGAAGCTGGCGAAAATAAGTGGCATGAGTGAATGCTCAGGAATTGCAACGTGTGTGTAAGTAAACAAATACAAATTTCAAAACCTTTTCTGATTTTTTAAAACCCGAAACATGGAAAAAGACAAGTCAAAGGGTTGGATATACGGGGCTAATTACACTTTTAGCAAGCGAAGCACATACTTTTCCCTTTACTTCATCCAATGTTTGTTAATGTGACAAGCGTTTACTTAAGCTTGAGCATACATTTTCTCTGCGTATCGGCGGTAGTGCATATGCCAGATTTTTATCTCTTCAAACGCACCTTTCTTTTCTCAAATAATCTCTCCCGAATCTTACGCACATATTTCCCTTAATTTGACAAAACTTTGACTGCCGTTGTTCACTTCGGCTTTTGTTTGTCTTGTCTGATGGCCAACTAACCGGAATTTATTATCCCAGAAGTACAAAAAAATTGAACAAGTTATTGACATTGAGGAGAGCAGATGAGTAGATTGGACGTGACTAAATTAACAAAATTATGACCGTGACAAGAGTGCGTAGTGAACTAATCGTCCATCCACACAAGACAAGGAGACCCAATAATGTGGTACCGGATTTACCCATTCACCTTCATCACTCAAACACTCGTTTGCCGTTATCCCACAAAAAAAACTTATATTTTTTTCGCTGATAAATATATTTTAAACGCGATCAATTTGCTTGCATGTAATAATGTACGTCTTGTTGGTGATTATTAATTGGCTCAAAAGAATTCAGAGTGGATCATCACACTTAAAATGACGTGTTTTTCAAATCATCAATAATCAAAGTTCGCCTTTGAAAAGCACAAGTGCACACACTTTTCAAGTGGAAAAAGGAGAGCAAGATTATCTTATTTAGTATATGCGTACGTAATTCTATACATCTTACGTGCCAATGCTACTAGCCTAGATTCCTTTTGTTTTTTTTCAAAGAAATGTTTTTTTTTTGTTTCAATCATTTGCGATTTGAAGTAACCTTCATCTTCATCTTTTCACTTGTCTGCATAAAGCAGCTCAAGTTAAAAAAATCAATCTATTACTCGAGGTGTTAGGTAGGAATATATATCTATGCTATGCGTGTATATTAGATAAGTCAGTCTTCAATGCATAACTGGATCGCTTTTTTCTTTCTTTCTCCCTTCTTTTTCATTTCGTTTCTTTTAAGGATCACTTTCTGACGAAGGAAAGAAAGGATCAAAGTTGTAGGACGTAACCCAGTTGGAGATCAAGTTGTGCATCCAATCTTCTTCATACATCCAAACTATATGAAAGAATGTAAATCAGGTGGAGTGGCAATTTGGCAACTCTAAAAATCCTTCTTCATTTTCATCAGGTGCATACTTACATCTTTCTTGTGCGCTGCTGCTTTGAGAAAAAAGAAACATTTGTAATCCTAGTCCTAATCCAAAAAATCTCAATCAAATTGCAGTGAGTGCGATTTAGATGCTGATGGTGGTTCCGCATATCTACTTTTTCCTAGTTGTGCAGTTGCACATGTTTACAGAGTGGCAGTGTGCGATGAAATATCCCGTTTTTCAACATTGATGTGCGCAATACATATTGCTCTACCTATGCTACATGTATCAGTGTTACTTCATAAGGGCTGAAGGTGTTCCTCACGTAGTCATTCATATTTCCTCGGCAGGGCGAAAAGAAGCTAACTACTTTTTCACTGTCCTCAGGCCTGAAATGTTCATGTTCAAAATATGTGTCTCTTCTTTTTCCTAGACACTTTTTATGTGTCCATCCTTAAACCTCAAACTGAAACCGGTTTCATTTCAAATGTGTACACATTTTTGACTTCTTCCTACACATTGACTCCATATCCTCTGCAAAATTTATTAGACTCACGCAAAAAATATTTATATTCTTTGAGCTGTCCAAAAAAAATCTCTGTTTCGAATTGAGATAAGCTCACAGTAACAATGAAATGGACTTTCTTTAAAAAATTCTTTTGCTGATTGTGGATTGTACGAAAATATTTTTTGACAAGCCCAAACAATGTATGTCTTTGTTTTGTTCAGATAAAACCTCTCAATTTTTATGGCGTACTTTCCGTAAAATTTATGATTTTTTTGCCAGTTCCCACATCCACCTTCAAAAAGTGTATTCCACTGACCTATACACATAATATCAACGTATTTTCGTACACTTTTGTACGAAACCAGAACCAGTATTTCACGCGTTTCGCATAAAAACATTAAAGGAAAAGGTTGGTTAGTGGGCGAAACAAGGAAGATTTTGATCTGGTGAAGGATATATACCAAGAAATGCACTACCGCTTTGGGCCACACAAGTTACAATAATATGAAACATATACTACGAACATTTTTTCTACGATTGTTTACCAGAAAAAATATAACGTATCTGAACCTTAAAACTAGTCTGAATATTTTTTGGTGAAAAATATGAATGATCTCATCCAAACCACCCAACTTTTTTGCAATAAATATTACCGATTCAATTTCCGTTGAGAAGGCATTAGACCATTTTATACGCTACATAAAAGCCTATCCACACGACTGCATTGCACAATGGATGCGGTTTTGCGTAACTCGACTATAAACGCGAATTTGATTAGTACATTTGGATACTTTTATATAAATTTAGATTTTCCTTAGATAGATTTATCTCTTTTTTGCAACTATCCCCATATAATCGTTAACAAGTTGTAAAATCAACATATATTTATTCTACTCTTGTTTTAGGTCGACTCACGAGCCAAGGCAAAAAGAGACATGTTTACTAATCCTTCATCTTGTAAATTCATATTCATATCAGTCAGTCTGCATCGTGTTTTTTTCTTCATAAAATATTTTGTAATTCAGAATAATATGCATTTATGCAAGTCAGGAGAAGGGGTTACACTTCTGTTATACTTTTGTGCATTTTTTCCTCCCATTTTTCTAGGTTAAATAACAAAAAATTGATTCTTTTTTACCAGGAGGAGAAATATGATGATGAAGACGCTATAAATATAAATACTATAAAATGTATTACGTTCGTTGAGCTTCATGAATAAAAACATAGCCCGATTTCATCGTGCATCCATCCGAAAAAGCTTAATGCGGATGCGCCCAGTTGAATATAGAAATGTGCTTAAATAACTAAGCTCTCATCTCGAATCCTTTCATCATCGTTGTTCCTCTTCTTTTGTAGGTTTCAGGTGGGAGGAAGAAGCTCCGAGGCAAAAGCTATGGTATTATGCTTTCATCGCACAACTTGAATAACCATAATTTTCACATTCTCAGTCAAAGTTACGCAAGTATAACGTGACACTTGACATAGAAGAGAGGGGCAAATGATGATGATGATACAGATAAGGGAATGATGATGATGTCACAGTCACGACAAACACGACAACGCGTGCTTATCTATCATAACATATTTACATTTTAATGTCGGTTTTTGCGGCTCACTTTTTTTCTTTTTCTCTCTGCTCGAGGAGGTTAAAAGCCAGACTGACCCATACCCATAACATTAATGACTGTAATTGGGAATTGGGACCGACTCTGAACTGAACTCTCCGCACACACATATATTCACTCACATCGTCAGCAAATGTTTATGATTAATGGGGAAAGGGAGTGGAGGAGGACTCACCCTGCATCCAAGTTCGGTGTCGGCATACAAACCAGGAAAGAAGGACTGCTCATCACAGTAAAATTCCGAGACGAGGGGCATCGAGTAGTCCTCAAAACCCTGGGTTGCGTTCGCTGGGTAGAACGACTTGGGCGCATTCTTCACACTCGTCAGCCGTCTCCTTCGACTCATCTGCAAAAAAAGAGCGAGTAAATTGGACATAAACAAAAATTACAAAACATGATCACACCCCCACCGGCCATCAAAAAAGAACGCACATCTTTTTTTCCATTGTCTCTCTAATTATGTCACATAACAGAGATTGAAAAAGGAGAGTAATCACATGTAAATTTAATTTTCTTAATGAAATGCGTTATGTGTTTTAAGCAGTCAAGAAAAGGGAGTGTGGTGTGTGTACCCTAAACCCTGGCCAAAGTAGACCAGTAGCTTGAGGCTTTCTCATAAAACTGGAAATTTGTGTAGACGAATTTATTCGAGAAAAAAGGCGATAGTAGGAAAGTTTGACATGAAAAATATATTACTCTCGTCAAAAACTCGCCATAATTCATTTTCATTTGAGCCTTTTCCCTGTCCTCCGCCGCAGCACATCTCACCATGATTTTTGTGCCAATAAAACCTGCATATTATATTGGATTTGATTTTGAAGTGTAATATCTTGTCTCACTTTTGAAATTTTTTGGGGATAACCGGTTTCCGCGTAGCAGAAAAATATGTGTATTTTTGTGTGTGCATAACCTTGTCTCGTAACTAAAGTGGGTTACTATTACACGACATGCATCTTCCGATGATGCGAGCTCAATTTTTGCACATGAAAAAAATTATCACCAATTTCAGGTTTTTCAACGATAGCGTAATCATTCTCTCTGTTGTAATACTTTTACCTTTTGTTCGCTCTTGAAGTGGGAAAAATTTTTTAAAGAAAATAATATCGTAATTTCTTCTTTACCTCAACAACTGGCGGCGACGGTGATAAAATGGCGGACAAGTCAACGGCAATAGGCTGCGAGCTAGCTTCAGTCGGTTTCACCTGTTGCGGGAAGTTTATGCTTGGTTGAGGATTCACCCCTTGAGACTTACTCATGGCGAGTGCTTTCAAGGCGACATAGGCTGGATCCTGATTTTGTTGAAGCAGTTGATGATTATGAGATTGACTGTCCAGCATCTTCCTTGTTATCGTATTGGATGGAATGACTTCTGACGGTGGGGAAGGTTTCGCCCCAGTCAGTGCTGAGGGGAGCATCTGCTGTATTTGCTGGAAGGGATTTCCATTTTCGAGAATTTGAGGACCTGGCGCCCCACTTGCAGTCAGCCTTTGTTCAATATTTTTGAGAGCTAAAAGCTTCTTCAAAGTTTCGATTTGAGTTGCGGTGTAGTTCTTCATGGGGAATGGGAGTTGCTGCTGCTGCTGTTGGTCCATTGTGAATTGCTTGCGTTGAGCCATTAGTTGGAGCACTTTGAGGGGATTGGAGGAGTCTTGGTTTGCTGCATTGATTTGAATGGGTTGGTAGTGTGGTTTCTCCAGTTGTTCCGGTTGCTGCTTCCGGTGAGCTTTCGCAATGATTGCCTTGGCGAGTTGGGCTTGTAATGATTTGATATCTTGTTGGGAAGCTTGGCTCAGCGATGCTGTCAAGCTGAGAAGGCCAGGATTGTTGGAGGGGATTTCGGGGCGTTGTGCAGCCATCGGCTTGCCAAGGGATTTGAGGAGATTAGAGATGGCATCATTTCCTCCGATGCTGCCCATGGAAGAGGCTTGAGCAAGTTGCTGTTGCGGAGGATGAGCTGCTTGGGGCTTGTTTGCTGGCTTATTGAACAATTTGAGGAGTTCAGCCAACTTTGCTGACTCGTCGTGAATGAGGGGCTTCTTTGTTGTGAGACCAAACAGTTCCAGAAGTGGTTTTGGAGATGGAGTCGTGCTTGACGTGATGATAGGATAAGTCTCGATTTTCAAGGGGAACATGGGTTTTGTCAACTGAGGATTATCAGATTTCATAATGTTCGACTTGGTCTTCAACTTGTCGATAAACTGTGGGCCGAACTGGTCCGCTGCTAGAGATTGGATGGCGTCAATGTTTGCGTTATTCAAAGTATTAAATGCTTCCTGTAACTTGGTTTTCTGGTTGTTTTCTGGCTGCTTTGGTTTGTACACGGGACGTGGGGGATCTTGACGAGCCTGCCCAGGATTTTGGGGAGGTTGTTGTTGTTCCTGTTTGGGAGGCATATTGTTAGGACGTGGCCGGTTTGGAGGGATCAGGTCGGCATGCGGATCCTTGTCAAGGTCAACGAAAGAAGATTCGATGCTTTCTGGAGGGAATGGCATGAACGGTCGTCTCACTCCAAATTCGGGCATTTGAGATGATTGATGGGTCATAAATGGATTTTTGGAGTTGTCTTTATGTCCTTGGTGTGGTGGGGGTGGTTCGTATCGATCGTTGTAGGAATTAATGTAATTGTTCGGATCTTTGGGGAAAGGATCGCGGAAAGGCTTCTGTGGCAAGTGTTCTGGTTCTCCTTTGGGTGGAAGTGGTGGGCCTGCCGGTTTTCTCTGTCCATTTGGAGGTGGATGGGATGGTCTATCCTGAGGACCTCTTGGTGGTGGAGGAGGTCTATGTTTCGGAGGCAGATAAGGTTTATGTGATTTTCCAAATGATCCTGTCAACATGTTTGTGAAAAAGTTGCCCTTCTGCTTTGGAGGGGGTGGAGGTGGCTTGAAAACTTGGTGGGGAATATTTGCTGGAGCAGGCTTCTTTTGATTGTATTGGTTTGGAGGGGGTCGATTTCCATCTTTTGGAATCTTTTGAATATCCAAATATTTAGGCATTCCTTGTGGAGTTGGGGGAATGTGAGGTAGACCTTGACTCATATCGTCATCTTGCCAATTTCCAAAAGAGCTTTGTTCTCCGTGGTGTTCCTGGAATGACCTTGGAGGAGGAGGACGAAGACTTTCAACGGTTTTAACATTGTCATCAAAGTTTCTTCTGTCATGATTGAAACGATGGGAGTCTTCCTTGGTTGGCGGGTAAAAGAGAGTGGAAAAGGTTTCGACGTCTCCCAGATTCTGGGGTGGCATGTGTTGAGGACGCTCATCCCTAAAACGTTCATCAGGTCTTGGTGGCAAGGGTGCGGGTGGGAAATCTCTATCAAATCCGGGATCTCCACGCTCTGGCTTCGGCGGAGGAGAAGGAGGACGACGATTATCGTGTCGATCGCGTTCTTCAGGATGTCCAGGTGGACCTCTTGGAGGGAAATCGTGATGTTGTTGTCTTGGTGGTGGCAAGGGTTTATCTGGACCACGTTGAGGAGGCGGTCCAGGTCGGCCATGGTCCTCTCGTAAATGAGGTGGTGGCCCGGGTCTACCGTTATCTTCTCTCATATGAGGCGGAGGACCTGGCCTTCCAGGTGGAGGTCCGGGCCTGCTGTGATTCTCCCTTAAATGTGGTGGGGGTCCTGGTCGACCGTGATCTTCTCTCATGTGTGGAGGTGGTCCAGGTCTTCCATGATCCTCCCTCATACGTGGAGGAGGTCCTGGTCGACCATTGTCTTCTCTCAAGTGAGGAGGTGGTCCAGGTCGCCCACTGTCTTCTCTCAAATGTGGTGGCGGTCCTGGTCGACCGTGATCTTCTCTCATGTGTGGTGGGGGTCCTGGTCTTCCTGGCGGAGGTCCAGGTCTTCCATGATCCTCCCTCATATGTGGAGGAGGTCCTGGTCGACCATTGTCTTCTCTCAAGTGAGGAGGTGGGCCAGGTCGTGGTCTATGATCATCTCTTAAATGGGGAGGTGGCGGTCTATCATCTCGCATATGGGGAGGCGGTCTTCCTCTATCATCCCTTGGAGGAGGGCGCCTTTCATCGTGTCCATAAGGTGGATGTCTCATCGAAGGATGTGGTCCCATATGATCTCCAGGTCTTTCATTTCTCATTGGAGGCGGTCCTCTCAACTCTTCATCGAACCCACTCGGGATAATCCCTTCGAGACCAGGTGGACCTGGCGGACCAGCCAAGTCCAAATGCATCACTGGATGTCTCGTAGTAATTTCGAGAGAAGGCCGAAGATGAGGAGGCATGCCCTCGTTCACATCATTATTCTCCAGCGGTTTATAGTCCCACTGCCCTTCATCTTCATGATTACGATGATGAGCAGTTCCAGGGTGCATTGGGACATTACTAATTCCAGCCGGAGGATATCCTTCCATACCTGACGGTGGTCCGGCGTAAGAACCTTTTTCACTCTCTCTAAAATCATTTGGATACGCTGATGGCGGTGGACCTTGACCACCACCACCACCACTCAACATTGGATCTATCTGCGAAGGCTCTAAGCTTGGCAATGGGATTGTTACAAAACCTGGAATGTTGCTAAACTCCTCTCCTCCTGAGGGTTGTGGGGGTGATGGCCCGCTGAACTGATTATGATTACCACCTGCAAATCACAAGATACATGTATTGATTAGCCAAAATTGATCTTGTCAGAACAGAATTACAGGTTATATCTCTGCAGCATAATCTTGATTCTTATCAAGGTCAAGGCAATAAATAATGCATCCACCCAGTGTACTTTTAATCCCTCAACTTTTTATGCAACAATTGTAAATACGTGGGCGGCCAGATCACTGAGCAAGAGAATCATTTGTTTATTATTGTTATTTTCCTATGCACCGAAAGGTGTGTTATGCCGTAGAAATAGAGCGTTCAGAAAAGTGATAATAATAAATAAGGTGTTTTACATGTATTTCTTACAAAATGAGAGAGGCATATATACACTTTTTATATGTATTTTACTAAGATGCTCTCAAAAGATGCAATTGTAAATTATATAGAATCTTCTCTCATATCTTGATTCTAGCTTTTGAGCAAAAATGATAAAAAAAATGTTATCTAAGAGAAGAGGATGATGCTTATGAATGATGATGTTTGTACTGCATATATTTTTAGCGAGAATATTGCTCTGCGCTACTGACATCGATACTTCTCTCCCGAAGAAAAAATGCAGCACACACACAATGCACAAAGTGTATCATTATCATCAAACCAAAGAAATAATGAGAGTACTTTTTGAAAATAGTTTTCAGACAGAAACAAGGATCCTCAGAATTTCTGAGTTTGTGTTGATTCTACGATACGGTTCAGGAGCAGGATTGCATGAATGTTTTGTTGTTGATATAACACCTTTTGAGCAAAAAAAAATAACTTTGCAGTCTCTCACTTCGAGTTACAATCAGCGGAGCATATATGGAGTTGATGTGGTGGGCGCATGAACCATCTTTTTTGGTCCTGAAGACAGATTTAAGACATCTCATCGTCGGTTTTACAAAAAAGTTGATGAACTTTGGCAAAAAAAAGATCCTTTCTCTTGAATGTAGTAATGTCATACCTTTTGTATTTTCAAAAAATTATGGCTTGTGACTTGCGACTTGTGTATTGCTTCGAAAAAGACCGTTAAGAGCACAGCAGCCAAAAATAAATTAATGAAAAATCATGCCAAACGGGTGACTTGTATTTTGTCTGATTTCAGAAAATATTGCATAACTTCTTGACAATCTTCATTCATCCTTGATACTTTCGTAAAAATTAGAAACTCGATACTGATGGTCCTTGATTGCTTCTCCGACGAAAAACACTTCGGGATTTTTTTTTGATAAATGAGAATTTTATACAAGTATTCTTTTAAAAGGATGATGAGGTATGGGGTGCGTGCAGATCATTAAGCTCACGTAGTTTTTCCTTTGTGTGAGACAGGTAGTATATAAGTAAGTAGCCAGTAACACCCGTTACATTTTTATTTTCTCCCCTTGTTCTGCTCCTCCTCACCCCAACTTCAACAAAAATATAATATTACTCCATAAACGTTGTTACTGAAGCTAATTGCGATAAGGTGCGCTGAATTTTATGTAATATTTAATATTTACACATGCTCACCGCACTTCAAAAATTCGCTGAAGCTCGCTCCTTGCTTTTATCAGATTTTTATTGCTCTTCTCAAGCAAATGAAACGCCCATCAACTGAGCACTTTAATTGTACTTAATTGGGCCTTTGATCACCGTGACCTGCGGTAAAAGATTACATAAAACGCTAACGCAGAAAGCGATTAACTTGATCGTTGATCGAAATCAATTTTCGAGAGCAGAAACCCCCTTTTTGGAGGAGATGATGACTAACGGCTTTTGATTGCCAGAGAGGAATAATTGTGGCGTTTAATAGGGAAAGGTCGTCATTCGTATAAAAAAATTCTTTTAAACAAGACAACGGTCATAAACATTAAATGGATTAGACTCGGTGTTTTACCCATTATTTATTAGTCTCTCCAACTGTTCATCCCTTCCAATTTACTTTAACTTGAAAAAAAAACATTCCTCCGCCATCAAATTAGTGTAACGGCTTTCTACCCCAGTCGAGGTAATGAATAATGACGCATATGTGTATGCATGTAGCCCTATGTGGCTTTCAGGTGATACCACTTGAATACAAAAACAAACTAAAGGAAAAAATAATTTCATACTTTTTTCCAATTTTTGTTCTTTCGTCAGCAAAGGAAAGTTTTCTAGTCGTCCTAAATTTGTACATAGGAGGTTTGAAATAAAAAAAAATCTGTAAAAATATGCTTCTGTTTGGTGATATGATTATAGACAAGTCACGAGTTTAAAATTGCATATTGGTTGGACACAACAATATATTATGTGCAATGTGCACACGTATATGCACGTGGGAAAAATTTCTCGAAAAATTTAAAGAAAAAAATCCGAGTTAATTTTTTATATTATGCATCTTATCAGTAGTTCGTGATATGTAGAGACATTCTCAAACATATGCTAACATACTGCATTTTTCCCAACAATTTAGAAAATCGATAAAAATTGGTGGTGAATTAAGGGAAAATGTGTGTTTCTCTCATCCACTCTGAAATTGTGTATGTGTGTATACAGCTAAAACTTTCGATAGAATCCCTGTCGTCTCGAAAATTGAAGATTGTACCACCCAAATCCTTTATAAAATCTAACAACACTGATGAGTACGAGTGAGCACCTGTGGATTGAATATATAAATGACCACCAGACTCTAGAATCTAGGATGTCGCTTTTGGTTTTGGTATTAGCGTGCGAGTCGTGCTGGGTTCTAGAATTGCACTACGGAGACAGTCATACTCATAATCTTTCATCTTCACTCAAATCTGATTCATTTATTTTAATGAATGCGTGTGTCAGGCATCAAGTGCTCATCCACACTTCTTTTCCGTCACCAATTTCCCTGTGCAATCTGGCAATCTCTTCAATTTGGGCATCACACACCCATGAAAATTTGAACAAATATTTGGGTGTCCAGAGTTTGTCTTAACTTAATTAAATGAGACGGGGTAAGGTGCATAACTTAACGTTTGTATGGCAAATTGCAAGAAAAGTGCAATTTGCGAGAATGCAAAATGATAGCCAACGTTTGAGTGAATTGGTTAAGTGGCAAGTGGCACACAAAGAAAGACAAAATGTTTAAAAGCCTTTGACATTTTACTTCCGTAATTGAAGCTAATTGTTGTCTTCACTGTATGCATTTTTTTTTCTTCATGTCAACTCCAACCACTTAAACCCTGAACTACATATCTACATGAGCTAAAATGCTCATTATTGAATCTTTCACCACACACAACAATCATTATAATGTGTCCATTATTTTCCTCAAAGAACCCCTGGGAAAACTTGACACAAGAGCCACAAATCAGAAATTGCATCTTCTTCAGCTCTAATTCGAACAAATGTCACTTACACACACAAATTGGATAAACGGTGCAGCTCATTTATAGTCCTGAAAGAGAAACGACAAGACGATGGTTGAGGAAAACGAGAGCATTTTTCTCCTCAGCTGCATCCCAGTCCCAGTTTTTTAAAATATAAACCTACAATTCAATTTGTTTCGTGCCTTACTCTGTTTTTTATTGTCAATAGTTAGAATGGTAAGTGCATGTCTGCGTCTGCTTCTGTCTTTTCTTCAGAAATTGTGTTTTGCCAATTTGACAAAAAGTGAAGCCGTGCGCATCCATCCGCAACGGGGCCCTCTCAGTTTCAAATAACTTTTTTAAGGTTACATTTTACAAAGGCAGTGAAGGAGATAATCATGCCATGATTAAGACGATCACTCACCAAAACTATGTGCCTTCTTACTTCTTCGTTACAACGTTACAAACGACTTTTGATGAATGCAACGCAAGTGCAATTTGTGCAAAATACGTGTAGGTTCAAAACTCAAGACTTTGTCGCTCGTAGGTGCCTACACGTCTCACACAAGGTATTAAATGAGACACTGAACTCAACTTTTAAGTTTTCCCTTTCTCATCACTAATCCCTTTTGAATAAACGCATAATTTGCTGGTTACAACTCGAAATTTTTTCTCTCAAATGAAAATGTAAGTATATGGTCATCCGTAAGTCCTATTATCATGAATTACACTCTAAACTGAAAATTGGAATTTTAAGCTCACTTTTTCTGGTAAGACGACACAGAAAAAAATCGTAATTCTTCCTTTCTTTAACTTTCCTTTTTTAAATATGCTCACAAAATTCTTAGAAGGATTTTCAAACGTTTTTAAAAATGTATTAAGATGTGCTATGCTGAGGGAGTTAGCCGAGATTGAAAATCAGTCTGATGTACTCTGCAATTAGCCCTATTCGGTTTCTTCACTGTTCCGTATCCGTGGCCTTCAAGTTTAGGAAAATATATGTGTCATCTAATTTGCATATATGTATCTCACTGCATCTACACCACATCACCACATCATCATCATCATCTTTTTCTTTGGTATGCTTTTGTTTGCTGATGAAGTGCACACACCTGTAAAAAGGAGTATATATTCATGCCAAACCAAACCAGAAGTTTGGATGACAACAGAAGACATGAGAGAGGGGACAATATGACCATGCTGGTATTCGTTGAATACATATTCTCCTTCCTTGCATTCACCAACTCATTCACAGCTTTAAGTTAATTAAGGAGTTGTTTCGAATTGAGTGCCTACTTCACACACAACAAGTAAAACGTGAGCAACACAACATTGCACCCGCCATCGAACACGCATGTCCCTATTTGTTAGTAAATGTTTGCATAATGCATCTAGTTGAGTACATAACGTTTGTACCGTTAACTTGAGCGTCACGATGGCACGATATATCACGTTTCAATCGATTTAGGTCCGTGGTCCGTCCGACTCAACTCAAGAGACGATGACGGGACAATTGGCATTGGCAGTGACGTGACGTGTCAAGCGGCGTCGGACAAAGGTGGCAACATTATCACAAGTGAAAGTTCACACATTCGCATTGATTGATTTCCCGTTATCATCGAAAAGTAATCAAAGTGAGTAATCACACACAACATGTGTTCCTCTGCAAAGTGTGCAAAGTGCATCAGTTCCGTTTTCCGTTTCCATATTGAAGGTGACCTACACAATTTTGCTGACCAAATTAAAGCATTTTTGTTGGCAGAACGAAATCGGTACAGCCCCATGCATTTGCAATAATTTTTCTCACTTTTACTCACGCTAACGTCAGACTCATCTTCAAGCAAAAGGTAGTAAAAAGAGTTATCTGTATTGCATATGCAAATACTCATCTTTCTTTATCCCTCTGTTTTACGATTCTCTCTCAGATAATGGCTTCTGTCATGTGAGAAGCCATTGAGCGTGCTAAGCCGGCCAGACTTGTCGCTCGTAAAATACAAAATAATATAACTCTTTTGAATCTTTAGAGTGAGCAGACAGACTGACGTTTCTAAAGGCAAATAGTGAAATATGATATGTACCTACTTTAGTGCGAAAAGGATTGAGTAAAGAGTAAATAAAGGCTTTGAAAAAAGTCGCGTACACAAATGCAACACATCTACAAAGCCATAATCCCTAGTTTTTAGCATGCACAAAAGTGTTTATGTGAGCCAACACTTTCCCCATGTCGAACTTATTCAGCAACGCCAAAGCCACAAGTTTTTGATGAGATGCCGCAAGCAGCATAATAAAATGAAGGAGCAAATCAATGTAAATAACAAAAAAACGCCAATAATTAACGAGATTGAAGAAGGCTCTCATACTTGCAAATATAATACATGAATGAAGTATGAATCATATTTGAAAATGAAGTTTATATATTTATATCTGCCGTCACGTACCTTTTCTATTATATTATTCTACTCATATCTTGCTCTTGTACATTGATTTTTTTAGTTCAATAGCGTATATTATATTCAAACATCAAGCTGTGATGCAGATGGGTGGCTAGAAACGGTTCTCTGAGAGAATGCAAACTGCAAACATGACACACTTTTGCTTTCATCAGCGAACAAGGTGAAAATAAGTTATGATACGACGAAAAGGAAATTTTTGGAGTGATGAACTTGGTTTTTGATCGTCAAAACATGCGTTATGAATAATATATTATTTTTAGATCTCTAAAAACTGATAAAAACTCGGACTCTTTCTTTATGAAATAACAACTCAGCAGTCCATGTCGATGTCAGACAAGTCTAAATTGAAAATGATTATAACAACTCACATTAGGTACTCAGAGAAGAGGCATGCATTGGTGTTCTCAACTTTGTTACACATAACTTTTAATGGACTAATCTCTTATTAAAGGTGAATAATGCTACCCTTCAGATGATAATGTAATAAATTTACTAATTGCTGTACCCTCTCGCATGAAACAATAACAATTCAAAACACTCAAAAACTTTCACATAAGAAATTGATTTAAAGTACAAGTGCATCGTACCCTAATCTTTTGTGTTTCAGAGAACATGTTATGAAACCTAATTATAATTATATCTCGATTATATTTTTTATATAACTTACTTGGTGGCATGCGTTTCATCTCCGAGCTATCCCTCCGGAGGAATGACTCTGGGATTGTGGAGAACCGTTGAATTTGATGCTCCATTTGTTTGTGCTCATGATTCTGGGAGACAAAGCCTAGGCCACTATTCTGTGGGAGGCTCTGCTTCTCGAACAATTTGAAGGGGTTATCTTTATGACGAGGAATTCCTCCGCTGCTGGGTCCACTCCCACCGGGGGGACCACTTTGAACTGGTTCTTCGGAAGATGGCACAAACGGCATTCCTCCTCCATTGTTTGCAGGTTGTCGTCCAGAAAAGCTTGGTCCTGGTCCTGATAATGGAGGACCACTATTCCCTCCAAAATGACTCATGGAGGATGGAGGATACGCAACACTCGAGGGTGGACCTGTGGGTCCACTTGGCACTTGCACTTGTTGGTTATCACGGCCACTATTCACTAAAGGAAAGTAGTTCACTTCCTCAGTCAATGGAGGAGCTCCTCCTGACGGAAGTCCACCTTTGTTCACTTCAATTTGACCCACGCCATATCCCTGTGAAGATTCATAGTTGTGGACTATCACTCCAGGAAATCCATTCGTTCCCGAAGGCCGGCCTCCGTCTAAAATGTCAAAGTGATGAGGAGACTTTTCTTCCTCATCGCCTTCCTCTTCAGGGTCACTTACTTCTCCACTCTTAAATTTAATCTCGATTCCAGACTTTTTCCCTTTTCCTTTCTTCTTCTTTTTCGAGTCAGCCTGGGCTGCGGGCGCAGGTAGAGGTGAATTGTTCAATATACTTTCAAGGAGGGGAATGTCCACTTCATTGCTCATCATCGCCAACCATTTGTCGTTGCCGACGGAAGTTGTCGTCGACGAGAATGTCGCAAGTGTGGGCGCTCTCATTGTCGATGTTGGGACTGTTGCGGACGTTATGATAAACGGAAGTGGACTAATTGTCGTTGACATTGTTGTTGGAGCGAGTGTCGTCTTCCCCTTTCGCCTTCTCGGCTTGCCCCATCGACCTCCAGGAGTTGATGGTGACAAAAAGTAGTCAGCAGAGTCCAGTTCATCTTCCATTGTGTTTGGAGGATAAGTTGACAACGATGGCATCGGCATGGGTAATGGTGTTGGTGTTGACAAGTCACCTGGACTCATTTCCTTCAGTCCATTTGGACTTCCAAACTCGAGGATTCGTTTCAAGTGATTATTGTTGTCGTGAAAGTCGGCACTTGGAGCGTAGCGACCAGCTTCTTGGAGTGAAGCTCCCCAGAAATTTGGCGAAGCCCAGTTGCCTGCATCACTCACATCGCCACTCATCCCTCCAAACAAATTCTTGTTAATATTCCGCTGTTTATTTAACAATTCAATCGAGCCTGCTGCTGGAGAATTTAAAGGTGTCGTTGTTGACCTTGGTGGCCCGAAACTACCCATGGTCAACCCAGGCAAACCATACTCAATTGAAGCTAGAATGTGTGGGGCGATTGTTGTTGAGCTTGAAGGTCCGAGTCTCCTCTGCCATTCCAAGAGGGACGTCGGAATTTCCATGGAAGGTCTGAATTCACTGCTGCTACTCCCACCGGCCCCGGCATAGTATCCAGGATTGTACGAAGTTTTATTATAATGATCCTGGAAGGGGTCGGTTGGATTATATTTCTTGGGTGGGGCCACACGTTGACCGCTCGCGGTCCACTCGTTACTATCAAACTTAACGTAAACTCCTCTGTCTTGCTGATTTTGGTTCAAATTGTTGTTCGCATACAACGGATGTTCCTTTTGACTGAGAGCTTGTTGCTGCTCCGGCTGAAGGTCGCCGTCCAGCTGGAACGGACTGGAGGCTTTATGAAATCTGCTGCTAAATCTGCTCTGATTCCTCGTTCCAACCATGTCATACAATGGGAACGGAGATCCAGTCGTCGTCGTAGTCGGAGGTCCTCCATGATTCGGACGTCTTGGCCTAATAAATTTGGACATGTTACGTCCTCGATTAACTTCGTGATCTGGAGGAAATCTTGGATCGTAACCACCTCTAATCAGCATATCTTCAGTTAGACTAAAGTCGTCGTAGTCATCCACAAAACTTGTTTTGTCTGAATCCCGCACCGCATCAAAATAGCCAAATGTGCTGAAGCTAAATGGCACCTTTGTCGTCGTTTCCTCCGTCGTTGTGACAAGAGTCGTTGTTCTCGTTGTTGTTGGAGTTTCTGAAGAAGTGCTCATCACCTCCGTAGACGGATCTTCCCCGGAGGGCAGAGAAAATGATGTTTTACGACGAGTTCCCTTCTCCCCAGATTTATTCTTGAGTTTTATCTTTTTCTTCTTCTTCTCAACCGGCAGACCGTAAGATTCATCATCGTCGTCGTCACGTGGTGATTGAGTAGTTGTCAGTGGGTCCGGTGTCGGCTTCTCCGTTTTTAACTCTCGAGACGCCTGTTCGCTTTCCGCAGGGAAACCCATTCTCTCCGTGGAACTTCCCATGGGAAACTCGTCACTTTTCACTGTTTGTAACTTGTACTTCTTCCT
This sequence comes from Heteromurus nitidus, assembly GCA_034687055.1. Lineage (NCBI taxonomy): Eukaryota > Metazoa > Arthropoda > Collembola > Entomobryomorpha > Entomobryidae > Heteromurus > Heteromurus nitidus. Next base: position 6,505 of record JAQFZW010000187.1, on the reverse strand, counting down.
CTTTCCTTTGCGTCGCCTCTTTGGCGACTTGGCCACAACTGAATCCTGTCCCGTGGTCTCATTTTCTGTTGTGTCAATCTGATTATTTGCAACTCGCATCTTTTTCCTTCTCCTCATTTTCTTTCTTGGTTTGGATACTCCTCCTCCGACGCCCTGTTTCCTCGCAAACTTTTCTCCAGATCCTAGAACCCTCTTCAAGTGATTCCCATCTGACAACAATTGGCTTTCTAAGAGCTCCTGGGAAAGGAACGGACTAAGCATGTTGTGATTCTGTAACAAGTCGGCATTCTTGTGTTTCTCCGTTGTGGTGAAGTAAATGTCAGGGAACACATTCGGATCGTAGACAGCCGTCGCCAGAGAGTCTACGTCTGAGCCCAGTCCACCACCTCCACCTCCAAATGGACCATTTAAATCATCTCCCAAACCAGGATAACCTTGAAGACTACCCATTCCAGCACTATTTGCTGCGCTCAACTCCTCAGCAAGATCTTGCTGCTGCTGCGATGAAAACTGAAGTCCCTGCGGAACTAGATGCGTCTTCTCAAATTGCATATTTACCGGACTTCCGTCTGGATTGACGAGGTGGAAAATTTTTCCAAAATTATCCGTCTTTTTCAGCATATTGAGCCCAGCGGGATCATGATATTGCTGTTCTGGACTACCAAAGTAGTCCATTCCAGTTCTGTCAGGATTCACACTCATTCTGTCAATTGGTGGCTGCTGCTGGTTCTCCATTGCGCCCATGTCTTCGTAATCTTGCTCCTGCTTGCCCAAATTACTTGGGATCTTCTTAAACTTTGGCAGTTCGGAGGGCATTACCGAGGGGCTCGATGGAGGCATCATCAATTGTTGAGGTAGCAGATGCTGTTGTTGTTGCTGCCCCGGTGGAAGGAACTGTTTCGAATCAGGGCCAAACTTCTTGGTTGGGTTTGGGTAATACATTTGCTCTGGGGAAAACTTGTTTCTCCGAATGTGCTCCTGACTCTGAGTTTGAGCACTTTGCAAGTGGGAAAATGGATTGTTCATCATCTGATTGAAGGTCTCTCGAGGCGTTTCCGGTGGCCTTTTATTAAAGTCTTTTGAGGCAGGTGGAGGACGAGACGAGAAGGGCCCTCTTCGCCCATCCCTTCTTCCTGGAGGAGGACTTCCATTCTTTCCTGGTCGAGGTTTATTCTTCCCATTTTTACCCGGCGGTGGCCCATTTCTCCTATTCTGATGAGGAGGTGCTGGAGGATGATGCCCATTCATTTCATGATGTTTCCCTTGCTTCTTACTCTGCTTTCCACCCTTACTTCCTCTATGGAAAATATTCGGCCAATTCCAGAGACTAGCACGTTTTGTCAGTCCTCCAGTCCTTTTCCCTTTCGTTGTTGCGGATGGGAGTGGTGGGGGAGGAGCCATCATTCCTTGAATGTACATTTGCTGCTCCAATAATTTCTGACTTTGTTGGTCTTGTGAAAGGTGAACTAGACTTTGATGCTCTTTTGTCATTTGATCTTGAATACTGTCGAGGTATTGCATCTTCGGGTTTTGCCCACGCCCTCCAGGCAACACCCCCGCACCCGGTGCATTCGGAATCTGACTATACTGGCTGGCAAAGGTACGTTGGCCACTGGAAGGGAGTGACCTTTGGCTGTGAACTAGATCAAACACGAAAACATATTTTGCATTAGAGATGATGTCCCCTGTTTCCTTGAGTGATCTTCTTTCAACTAAAGAGGTGTGAACTCTTTACTTGAAAAACAGATTAGGAAGGAAACAGGGGACATCTCTCCCACTTTCACTACTCATTTTTTACCATGTGGATTAATATATCCTTGTTGAAGCTGCTGCTGTTGATGCTGACCACCAGGATACTGTTGACCCTCCGTATTTGTGAGCGAGTCTTTAAATCCATCTTCGTCTCCAATTGTGAATCCTCCTCCAAGGTAGCCCTTGATCCCTCCTATACTCCTCAGACGGAAGAGACCTGACTGACGGAAGCCACACGCGACTTTGAAGCCGCTTCCGCCTTGCCACACGCAAACACTCTCCGCCACCGGAACTACACTTAAACTCGCTAGCACTAGAAGGAGAAGAATACCCGGTCCGAGACCGACACATCTCCACTTTCTCCTCCTCGACCAGGAAGAATTGTCCTCAGAGTCAAAATGAACAAGTCTCTCATTTCTGTTCAAAGTGTTAAGCTCATCATCAATTCTCTCACTAATATTCTCGCTATTAGAGCAAGATGAGCATTTCACGTCACGCTGAACGACACAAGAGCAGCACAACATAACTTCTCCGCAAGTGTTGAAGTCATTATCATCATCCCGTCTCTTCTTCACACTGATCTCTTCACCCACTTCTGAAGATGGAGGAAGCCTTGTCCAGCAAGGCTCCACCCACTTTCTCCTAGTTCCCATGATTGTATTTCATGTAAATGACTTAGTCAATGTAACCCTCTCCTCGAGCTTATAACATAAAAAACTTCCTTCCCAAATCAGGTCATTTCTGAATGTGTCCCCTACGGAGTCGCAGCATCTTTTCAGAAGAAATCGATTTTGGGCGTGGATTCTCAAGAAGTAAGTTCCTCAAGACAAAATCTTACGAAGCCCACATACTTTTTTCACTTTGAAACTGCACACCGTATATACCTCTCACACCAACACACGTCCGTCCATCGTACCTGACTGTTTGTGACTGAGAATGCATATCCCCACGAAAATTGCAAGTCTCTCAACTCATTCTCATCTCGCCAGTTTTTTTTCTCGCATAAGCTCGTTGCAGAAAGCAGGTAAGGAAAAGCCAGTTTAGTACGTGTGCATCATCATCTCATGAAAATCTTTCATTTGCATGATGCATACGCACAGGTGTATCAACATACAAACCTATGTTTTTGCTCTGCTTCTTTAAAAACCTCTCCTCGATCTTGTGCGGTTGCAAGTAGAGGAAGATGCATCTCTCTCAACTCACGGAGTGAATGAGCTCATATATCGTAAACGTTTCTACTACTCGCAAAAGTTTGCCTTTAAAAAACTATATATTTTGTATATTTGTATATATGTGGTAGTGGTGTGTGGGGGCATACGCATTGTTGTACAATTTTGAATGACCAAAAAGTCAAGAGAATGTGGCACACTTACCACTTGTTAGCCCTTTGCCTTGCTCATCTTCCTTAAACTTCTGATGATACGTAATGCGTTTAGTTTTGGCATAATGAGCAAGCATACATATGATGATACATCATGAGATATCCTATGGTTCGGTTCGCCAACTTTTTTCTTCTTCTCCTCCTCAGAAAAAAGGGGAGAACAATGAGTGATAAGTATCAGCACATAAGTATCCATACAGTTTGTGCATCGAGCTTTATCTTATCAAAACTTTCATACATTTCAAAATGTGCAGAGTTGAAGAAAAGATGAGCCCTTTTACCTCTGTCTTCTTTTCCCAGAATAAAGCCAAAGGCTACTTGGATTTTGAGTACAATATTCTATTTTGTAACACAAAACCTTACAAACATATTGAAATCAGGCCTAAACCTAACAATGCAACTTTTTTTTCTTCATCAAAATCCCAGTAATCCATCTTCTCTGATTTTTGACACAGTGGATAGGAATTGGTGTGTTGAGACGAAGTAAAATCCTGTATTTCTTGTTAAAACCATGGCTTGCATTTTCTTGCATAAAAGGTACGTACGAAGTTGTGTACAGTCTTGCAGTTTCGCATTTTGAAGGAAAAAACCTACTGACCGTTATACTTGTTAGTTGTTATAATGCAGAGCGCGGACAATGGCAGTCGGCTAACCTACCCTTTACTCAACCAAATACTCGTTTACTTACTCATCGTCTTCCTTATTCCTCTCTCTCTCTCTCTCTGTGTGTGTGTATCGAAACGTCATTTAGATACCTGCCCCGAGAAGCAGACGATTTTATTTCGTATCTTTTGTGATCCCATTGTGTCTGTGTGTCTGTCTTGAAAGGCTTATCCGAAGCGATCCGCAACTAAATTTCATTAGCGCACTTTTCTAAATCCGTTCTTTCGTTTCAAATGGTTTATCTTGGCTTTTGCATGTAAAAGTATATAGTTTCATTATTTTTTGGCTAGTGGCCCTCCGACCTCGAAACAATGCCACATATTCTACCAATTTACTGAAAACAAGCAGCAGGGTGCATGTATATCAAATTCGGCAGTAGTATTACAGAGATGTTCTGTAACAAAAACTGAGAAGTATGTGCAATTTCAAGATGTGTATATAGTTTCTACATGTGCGTCTTAAATAGTGCATCATGATTTGTAAATTTGCCATATGAGCTTAAGCAAAGTACGCATATATATAGCCTCTAGTTGGCTTACCTCGATCATGTTTATTCTTTGAAATGAATGAAACGTAATCGGGAAATTTGATCACAAAAAAAAATCTTTTGAATGCTTGCAATCATTGTTGAAGTTTGAGTTAAGGAATCAGCACAAATATTTGCTCTTGAAAACAATGAAAGGAAACTGACTCTAAAGCTTAACTTGCTTTCTTAGACGAGCATATAATATCATAACCGCATTTTTATTGTAAACTAGTTATAAAATGAGAAGAACGTTTTATGATGGTGATGATGATGACGCGATGCAAAACACGTACACTTTTTTGTCTGACTTTTCCATCTAAATTAGTTATCAGGAAAAAGGAGGAAGATGAGATCAGAAGTGATTTAATAAAAAAATTGTATTTTACTTGATTCCTCTATTTTTATTTGCTGCGAAGAAATGAAATGTGTTACAAGTAGGGATTGGGTCTGGGATTCATACTCTGATGGCTAGATTTAATATTTGATTTTTTTGGGAAATTAGCATTTATTCACATAATGAATTACCTAATTGGAAGAAGATATTATTTACTATTTCGCAACAAAAAATGTTTACCTAAATTCACATTTATTACTTATTAGCTCTAATAGATTCTTTGATAATTAGGTGATTTTTTGCTCAATTCTCAGTTGTTCGATTAGATTTTTAGAGCGTTCAGGAATGCTTTTTGAGTTCGCCATTTGGAATCTCATGGATTCTAAAAGTATGTATGAGCTCCTGTGAGATGAAGGTACTCGTGAAGTGCAAAAAGTGGGAGTTACACATGTGAAATCACTTGTGAGACCATTATCAATAACTGGCACGTGCTCTGCTAAAAAACCGAACTCCTAACTTTCATTATGTGAATTTTTATTACTGCCAATTCTAATGGCATTATAGACGTAAGTACCTTTTTCTACATAATCTATTTTATACTAAAACTAATGTAAGTACATTCTGACAATTATGCGAGTCTGAGTTTCTGATTATTAATCACATAACAATTAGACTGCGACTTTAATATTTAATCCTTGAACTTGAATTGAAACTCATCAAGGGCAAATTTGAAGTTCAAATTATGCAAAGTCAATGTTTTAAATGAGAGGATGTTTACGTGCAGAGCAAATCCAGTTCCTGTAAGGATTAAAGATGGATTGACACAAAGTATGCGGCATAAGTATGCATACCTAGTGACTATAATAAAATGAGCAAACATACTCACGATTAGGATGCATCTCTTCCAGACAACAATTCTCCAGCTATTCCAGGCCACATTTAGTTGTTTTATTACTTTCCAGATTACATCATGCAATATAGAATCTCGATTGTCCTTGATGCTCTCTGCTCTCACATGAATCCAGTTTGGATTAGCGTGGCCATCATGTACATTTAGAATTCTGAGGAGATGCCTCTGAACTTTGAGAACATTGATGGAGGATTGGATACATTGGAGGATAAAGATTCACATGAGTATATACAGAGAGCTATTATTTGACACCATGGAAGGAACAGCTTGCATGTGACAAGCTTGGATTATCATTTTTATGTTAAGCTTTTCACTCAAGTATGGCCAAGTTAGTGCTCATTTGGATGTGAGATAGTCTGCTCGCATTCTATTACAATTTCCCGGAGATCAGCAGGGTTTCAAATCACAGCTCAAAATATACATATTATCTTTTCAATTACTTCAGAAGAATTGTGACCGTGACGCGATTTAAACAATACAATGGGAGACCCAGTGTTAAAATCGATTTATAAGAAATTGGATGCACCAAAGGACAAAACCCTGCCTGAGTACTTACTGAGCAAGGCGAAGTATCATGCTCAACAAGGAAAAGACTATTGGTTGGTGCGTATCCAGTTCAAAGTCCATAGGATACTCCAAACAAATCATGTATATGAAAGCGCTTCAAGAAATCATTTATTATTTGTGTATGCTTATTAGGTGGATGGCACAACCGATGAGAAACGCTATTTCAATAAATTTGATGAAGAAACTGGGAGAATCGCGAGTGCTCTCTACAAACTTGGCTTGAGGAAAGGAGATGTCGTCATTTATATGACGAGGGATTTATGTAAAGTTTACATAATGTTGGTTGGGGTCTGGCGAGGAAATGGCGTTATGAGAGCTAGTTACCCGGAGGATGATGCAGGTGAGTAGCAGAATTCGTTCGGAATTCAACGG